>JAOTRH010181865.1:0-11975 GCA_034768845.1 Heliamphora exappendiculata | reverse complement strand
AAAGCGGTGAGAGATTACAGCACCAAATTTATTATCTTCTTCTTTCTCTGTTAGATTGTTTTTTTTATCTCCAACAAATATAATTTAAAATAAAAACTCAATTCATTAGTTCAATTTTACAAAGATTAAACCTAGGTAATTCAGTCTCATGCAAAATTATCAATTTAATCAGTACAAAAATATTTGTCAGACTCATACATCTCATTTATAAGCCAAAAATAAACAAAAATCCTACATTTGATGGCTTGTAATAGAAGAATTAAAAAACTCTAAAAAAAAGTTTTAAAGTTCAACAATGGTAGAAAATGTTATAGTAGAGTTCTAATAAAGTGATTTAATCATTCTCAAATACCTACCAACAATATTTAACCATGAAAATCTAAAATTTAATAAAATAATTTTTTGACAAAAATAATAATAAAATAAATAAATAAAGGATATTATAAGCTTTTATAGAAGAAGAGATAAGAAGAAGAAATACCGGGGCTGTTCTATAAGGGAGCAACTGTGTTGAGAAAGAAAGGAAAAAGAAAGGGAAAGAAAAAAATGGGGAGGCGCATCAACAGAACAGGGAAAGTGGGGGCGGCGGAATAGAAGAAAGAAAAGAAAGGAGAAAGGAAAAGAAGGGGGGATGCGATGCCCTTCTTTTTTTTTTTTTTCCCCTCTTTTTCTATAAATTTATTTTAATTAATTATGTGATAAATTTAAATAATTAATTTAATTTAGAAACGAGTAAATAACAAAATTTACAATCATTAAAAAAATACCATAATCTAAATGACTTTAAATTATTACTATACTCATAAAAATCTAATTATATCATTATGATATTAGATTCTCTATATCAAACAAAATGAAAAAGATAAATAATAGTCAACATAAATTATTAATTTTTTTACTTGTAAGATTTTTTTATTTTTAAATTCTATATGAATAATTATTTGTTATTACTCCTTAACAATTACATTTATATTCTAAATTTATTCCATTCAACAAAAAAAGTCGTTTCCACTCATGTGTTTAAATAATAACGGTTATATCAAATAATATATATATATATATCAGGTATTAGATTCTTTAAAAGATTAGAAAATTTTAAACAAAATAAGAAATATAAAAAAAATTGAAAGATTTCATGATTTATCAATAATTTGGAGGTGAAAGAGGAAGACCCCAAAATTAAAGATTATGTTAACTAAAATAATTTTTAAATATATTTCAAAAAATTTAAAATAGTTAGTTAAATGAGTTAGCATATCAGATATTTTAAAAATATTTTTTTAGTCAAAAATTATAAAAAATTATAATAGACATTTAAAGCTCCTTACATTCACTTTTACGAAAACTCCATTTCTGTTAGCAGATATATAGATATAGATATGAGTAAATATGGCATTAATTAATTTAATTCAATTTTATAGAAATACCATAATTAAGTAGCTTTAAATTATTTATGTTATATTATAGCAAAACGTGGTTAGCTCTTTAAATTTGAAACTACTAATTCTAATTTCATAAATTTTTGAATTTATATATACAAAACTACATATGTCAACTACTTACTGACTCTTTCATTAACCATAGATTCTAAAACTAAAATAAGTTGCTTAAATTTATTATTTATTACATTGATTCTTGATTCTACAGTGAATATGGTAATATTATTCAGATTCTTAATATATAATATTTTTTGTTATTAGGATTTTTTATAGATATTGTTCATCAAAATATTAATACAAAAGAACCTAAATCACATTTTAAATGGGAATTAGATAGCGAGATGAACTTTTATGTGAAATTTAAAAAATTACACAAAATAAAAAAAACAAATAAATAAAACCCACTTCAACGAGTGTATTGTTCTAAAGTGAAGTTCTCATTCCCTTCAATCATTCAGTATCAAAATTCGTTTGTAGCTCATTCTCTCTTTTTCAAAAGTAAAAAAGGAAAAATTCTAATCTTACATAAATCTATAGAAAAACCTTACAAAGTGATTATTGATGGATGATTTCTTCTAAATTAAATAACATTCAGCGACATTATTCTATACAAAAATTATTTATAATTTTTTTATTTGTATATATCATTACTATAAAAATAAAATCATTTAAATATTTTAATATAATGTCACTTTTTGCATATGTTTTATGTGAAAACTATATTTCATTTCTTATTTTAATAACTTGAAATGTTAGGTCATGATACTAGCAGGGACTGACACGTCATCAGTGACATTAGAATGGGCAATGTCCCTTTTGCTGAATTATCCCGAGGCATTGAAGAAAGTTAAAATGGAGATAGACACTCAAGTGGGCCAAGAATGCTTGATCGACGAATCTAATCTACCCAAACTACATTATCTACAAGCTATTATCTTAGAAACTTTTCGATTGTTTCCAGCAGGACCGCTATTAGTACCGCACATGCCATCGAATGATTGCACAATAGAGGGATTCGACGTGCCACGCGGCACAATCTTACTAGTCAATGCATGGGCCATTCACAGGGATCCTAAGGTTTGGGATGACCCAACAAACTTTAAGCCCGAGAGGTTTGAAGGTATGGAAGTGGAGGAACACAAGTTAATACACTTTGGTATGGGAAGGAGAGTTTGTCCTGGGGCAACTCTAGCACAACGTATATTGGGTTTGGCTTTGGGATCATTAATCCAATGCTTTGAGTGGAAAAGGGTCAATGAGGATGCAGTTGATCTCACTGAAGGAATAGGGCTTGCGATGCCCAAAGTTGAGCCGCTTGAAGCCATGTGCAAAGCACGTGGCATCATGAAGAAAGTTGTCCGAGAAGTGGAAAATGAAACCTGATTATTTGTTTGTTACTACTACAAAAATGCTAAAAGATCATGGTTTTAATCGTGATTTTTTACTTTTAATCACGGTATCTAAACCATGATCTATGGAGGCATTATTAAAAATCACTTATTTTCAATCACGGTTTTTAACTGTGATTAAAAAGTTCACAAATTTAATATTGTAATTAAAAAAAACATGATTAATAAAATCAATACCGTGTTTTCAATCCCGGTTTTGTTTTATGATTATTTCTTGTAAAAGATTTCCGTTTTTTTTATATAACCATGATAAAAAAAAATATTAAAAATTTTGCTTTTTGAATAATTCCCTCATTTGGTTGTGTAACTCTTTTGAATGTATTCCCTAATTTGGTATGCTAAATAGTAAAACTGTGCCAAATCAATTGATGTTAGAAAAAGTTATTGTAGTATTATTGGAGTGAGCATTGCCAAGCTTCTGAGGCTTTCATTGCTTTTTGGATCAAAAGCTTGTTTACAGCACAAACTCAATTCCCATAAATGAAAGATGCTAGAAGATGTAATTTGTACTTTCAAAAACTACGTACACGGTTCCTAACTAATTTTTTGTGCACACTAAAGAAAATCAACTATTATGAGTTATTAAACTTCCCTTTAATCAACTCTTTTCTTTGGGCAGTAGCCGTAATAAAACATAAATAAAATTTTGACTCAACAGAATGATGGCCATGAATGTTAGTATTTTTAATATTTTTAAAAATATTCATTTTTTTTTTTGAATTGTTTGATTCATGATAGGGTTTTTTCAAAACTTTATATTTTATCTATATAAAGAGATTTCTTTACAGATGCACGTAATTCACAAAAATTATAATATGGAAGGCTTTTCTCTTGTTGGACTTCTGAACAATGCGCATGCCATTCTTTTAAGGCAACACAATTCCTTCTAATTTGTGTATTTAAAACAAAAAATTAAATATGTAAGTAAAAATACTATAGGTATTGATGGGTACTAAGAGACCCAAGTCCGTTAAAGGGCCAATCTATGGCAAGAAAGCCTCACCCTTTTGGAAAGTGTGAGGGCTTTTTAGAGTAGATTCGATCACCTACCCCATAGAACGATCATGTCAACCAGACTTGGTTAACTAGATGGTCGAGAGTTTCCCTCGTCCCTCCTAACCTGCAGACCAGCGAGAGGTGCGCCTAGATGCCCTCTGCACCATCTGAACAACCGTAGCACATGTCTAACACAGTACGTAGGTTGCAGAGGCAGTTGGGATAGTACGGTCCTAACGGTTTACACATGGTATATCTACCACGTGGACCAAGAATCATGTTAAAATGTATGATAGAGAAGATTTATGAATCAACTTCTACACACCCAGTATAATGGCCAAGGTTACTTGGCCATTACTCCACTTATATACTGATGTAGAGTGGTTTAGGCATGTACCACACCGGTGCCTATCCTAATAATTTTATGTGATTGTCTCAAGCAAGATCAAGGTTCTCAAGGATGATCCAGGATAAGACACCATCAATTGTCACCATTTGTAGGAATCTTTCATTTTTATTCTGCTTCATCTTGGATGGATCAGAATAGATCCCTGGTAGAAGAAACAAGTCGATCGAGAATACCCCCACCTGTGAGAATACAAGGCGATGTTCAATAAGCCAACCCAGTATAAGAGTAACTCTAGCACTTAACCCTAGAAAATTTTCAATTAGTTCAATAAAATCAAGAAATACTGCAACACATTATTGGAGAACGAGATGATAATATCCCTCTCCCTATATCGTTACCTCTTCAAATCCATTACGAGGATGGACAATTTGGGGAGTAGGACAGTACAATTCACAACCTCTCCTAAGGTGAAGGGCAAGAAGAAGTAGTGAGTGGAATAGACCGTCCATGGTCGCAAAATTAGGGAGTTGGAGGACTTGATAATCAAAAGGGGAAGGTGAAACCCTTAGAAGCATCGATGGCATGGGATGAGCAAATTGACAAAGTAAAAGTGCACATCAACAATATGATAGAATTCATGAGAGCTAAAACCCTCTCTATCCTATAAGACTTAGTTCACAAACCCGAATCCCCATTCACAACAACCATTATGACTACTCTCCTACCTCGTAAACCTAAAATGCCTTAGATATATATGTTCGATGGCACCTCTAACCCTCTAGACCAACTGGACACTTACAAGCCCATGATGTACCTCCATACCGTTCTTGAAAAAGTAATGTGTAGAGCATTCCCAATCACCCTCAAAGGCCTAAATAGAATCTAGTTCGCACAATTGAAGCCAAAGTCTTCAAGTCTTTCTTCCAATTGAGTAGGCACTTTGTTAGCCATTTTATAGGAGGCTAAAGGCACAAGAGACCGACGATCTTTCTATTTAACATCAAGTAGCTCAAGGGTGAGACCCTTAAAGAATATGGAAACCGAGTCAACCACGAGGCCCTATAAGTGGACGATGTCGACGATAAAGGGGCCCTAGTGGCCTTCATAGGAGGTCTTCTCTTTTTTCGCCTCCTCTTCTCACTATATAAATGTAACGATTCGAGTTTTTGAGATTTTTTTTATTAAATAATATTTAATAAATAATAATAAATAAAAATTAATAATTTTGTTGCGAAATATATAATTCATGGAGTTTATTATAATAATAAATATAAGTAAAATTGATTTTAAGTTAAGCTAAAAATTTAAATATAAATAATAAAATTATAATAAGTTTTATGCTTATTTTAAATTTAAGTTTAAAAATAATAATAATAATAATAAATAATTTAATAGTATAATTATTTTTTTTTAAAGGTAATAATTTCCTTAAGAAAAAAATATCTTTTTGAAAGCTATAATAATTTTGTTTTTGAAAAACAAAGAAAGTTAAGATATAAATAAATAAAATAAGTATATTTATATATATAGAATCTTTATCTCTCTATATATATACACGTATACTCATTAGATTTTTTTTCTGCCTTATAAATCAGTGCGCCGCTGCTTAGGAATCAGAAAATAATCATCATAACAGTGCGCCGTTGGAAGAGTTTTGGGAGAAAAATCAGCCTTCGTTCTTGCACGGATCAAGGGCTAAATAAAATGGGGTTGTCTTGATTTTTTAAAGGCATACTCATAGCATCGTATTTTTAATAATTAACGGTTTTATTTTTCAACCGGTAAGATCTAAACTTACATTTATTTTGTTAATTGTTACAAATAATATTCGATTATTCTAACGTTTTGTTTTCTTCTCGCTCTCCAACCATTCTTTGTTTTTTTTTTTTTTAGAAAAGAGATAAGAATATGCCTCTGAATTTATAGAATTAAGAAATAGTCTAAATCATTCCTCTCAAGTCAAGGCCGTTATTGTCGTGTTGTTGTAAAAAATCAAAAAAGGTAACCGAAATTACTAGTTTCGCAACGCATCAGTTTTTATTCACTTCTTTTGATTTTAGTTTCAATTAGTTACTATATTTTAATATGTATGATGAATATCCTGATATTGAGGGATTATTTTGAATATAAGCAATTAATTGAAAATCGAAAAAAATAACTAAATCACTAATTTTGCACCGTTCAATATTTAATTACATTGATGAAACTTATGATCATTTAGTTGCTGAATTTTTTAATACTTATGATAAATATTCTAAATTTAAGAGGGTTCATTTCATTAAAAATAATTAATCAATTAGTCAAACTTTAATCGAATTTTCACAGAAAAAGTTAAATTTTTTTTAAAAAAAAAAGTATTTTAAATCGTTTAAACAAAATTAAACCAACAATCAAGTTTTGCATTTTAAATTCTTTTTCTAAAAAGATCATGTTGTTAAAAAAAATGTTATGTAGAAACGGAACTCGGATTCAAATTGACATTTGACACATTTTATTTGATTATAAGATTATTGTTTATCGAATCATGCATGTGTAGATATCTCATATTGTTATTAATGATCGCATGTTATGTTGTCGTTTTTCATTGAAGTATGATTCGTATCGCAATTTGATTATCGATTTTAGCATAATTTTAACTATTGGAAATATAATCATCGGGAGGGTTGTATAAATAAATTTTTCATGCTAAAAATTATAACGAGGTGAATTACGAGGGGTTAGTTGTATGTTGTGGTTTGTTGTGGTGATGGATATTATCAAGGTGCACCCGTTGTAAGCTGGGCCAGTGTTCGAACTTTGATAATATCCAGCGTAGTTTAAGTTTTTGATAAGTTACCTGACAAACACCCGCCGTACGCAAGGCCGGTGTATATTTTAGGGTAACTTATCAGGTTGACACAGATGTGTTCTCGGTTGTAATTCTAGATTGATTATTTTGCAGAAATAAACCGTAGGCTAGGTTATGTTATTATTATAGGATATCATCTGGCTAGTTAGAACTGTAGAAACTTCTAGTGTATTAGAGTTGATGTTGATGATGAGGAGGAGGATGCGTTTGGGTAGTGATCCAAGATAATTCTAGTTGAAGTTATTAATAATTAATTAAATCACGATGTATTTTTTATATCTCTATTGTTTATTTGTTGCTACATATTGATGTGATTAGTTATCGATGCATGCTTTACTTGTGATGAGTTTACTGAGTTCTTCGAATTCATGACTTCATTTTATGTTGCCCTGGTGATTCAAACACCAGGTTCTGAAGTGCAGGATGGCGTCGTAGAAGTGAACATAGAAGAACAGATAGAGCCCTGGTTCATGTGAACCTAGCCACCAGAATCTTTACTATCAGCATTTCTTTTTGTTATTTTCTGTCATTTTTTTTGTTTTTCGCTGCAAGAACAATGATGTAGTAAAAGTTTTGTTTAATTTAGTTTTTTTTTTTAAATATTAGAATAAGATTTTTCCTTTTCGTTGCCTAATATTTTATTTGTCGCTTTAGATGAATTCAAAAATTTTGGGTCGTCACTGTTGGTATCAAAGTACTAGATTCAACCCTTACCCATGCAATCGTAGATTCAACTTAAATAAGATTAAAACGTAAAAATTTAATAATAACAATTTAAAAGCCTTGTTTTATTTGTTTATATAGATGAATCGAGGGAGAGACAGACCCTGTCGATACTTGGAACAATGAGAAGATGTGGAACCTGAAATGTTCGAAGGACAGAGAGAACCGCAACCGATCCCATAAGACGGGGGACTTTAATTTTCTACTCCGAACCCTCATTGATGCAATAAGGGATCCACAGCCTGCACCTGCTCAAGCACAGCGAGTTTGAACCGACAGGATGACTTTATTTTCTGATTTTCACCGGCAGTAACCCCCAACGTTCAGTGGAGGAACCTATCCCCAAGAGGCAGAGAGTTGGCTGAATCAGGTGAAAAAGATGCTAGAGACAATGGCCGCCAGGGATAATGCCGATCGAGTAGCCATGGTCACTTATCAGTTAGAGGGGGAAGCTGACCACTAGTGGAATTCGGTAAGGAATTCCCACCATGTGGCAACCATGCAGCAGCTTGATGAGTTATTCCTCCAGAACTTCCAAGATGCATAGAGATAGAAGATGATACGAAGTTTTCTTGAGCTGAAACAGGCACGGATGACAGTAGCGGAATATGCTTCTAAGTTTGAAGAGTTAGGTCATTATGCTGGGGCCATTATTCCAGATGAAGCATCTAAGGACAGAAAGTTCGAGTGGGGCTTGGAGCCCCTGATCCGTGGCAGAGTTATGAGCGCACGCCTTTCTACTTATGTTGAGGTTGTTGACACTACCTTGCTGATGGAGAAAGAGGTTCTTGATACGAAGAAAATGTTCCAGGCCAGAGCTGGATCATCAAAGGGAGGCTCCATCCGTAATAACAACTGGGGCCAGGCAGTCACTTCCAAGCCGTACAAACCACTGAATCAGAATGAACCCAGAGTTTATCGATGCTTCACTTGTGGTCAAGAAGGCTATCAAAAGTTTGAATGCCCACAGAATCAAGGACATGGGAACTGGCAACCACAGCGGCCTCTACCATAACAGCAGCCATAAAATCAGCAACAGTAAAGGACTTAGAACCCAAGTCCAGTGGTTAACTGGAACAATAATGGCAATCAGAAGGGAGCTCAGAACGGGGGGAACAAAAATGGTACTCAGGGTGGAAGAATCTTTGCTCTTCAAGGTGAGGAGATCGACAACAATCGGGTTATCCAAGGTATGTTTGTTTTTTTCAGTACCTTGGTAAAAGTGCTTTTCGATATTGGTGCATCGCATTCTTTCATTTCTACATCTTGAATGAAAACTCTAGATATTGAACTAGAAAGTTTGAAGCAAGCGTTGAAGATTGTTTCACCATTAGGAAGCCTACAGTGTATAAAGATTGTATGTAAATCCTGTGTGTTGAGAATTTTTGGGTTTAGTCTGCTTTGTGATCTACGAGTGATGAACTTTAGAGGTTTTGATATAATTCTCAGTATGGACTTGTTGTCAGCACACCGAGTAGTGATTGATTGTTATCATAAAAGAATTCGTGTATGCACCGGAGATGGAACCTTTTGTAAGATTCAGGGAGATAGAAAGGAGTCTCTCATTACACAGGAAAACAAATTCGACAGATTCACTAGTTCTATCGCCAGCCTGACAATTAGTGATGACTCACCAAAGAAGGACCTTCCACAAATTGTTGAGGAGTTTGCTGACATTTTTCCTAAGAAATTGCCAGGGTTACCCCCTAGAAGGGATGTTGAGTTCTCAGTTGAGCTGCAACCCGGCATTACACCAATCTCAATCCCTCCGCACAAATTTGCACCGGTAGAGTTACGAGAATTGAAGGATCAGTTGCAAGAGTTAGAAGGGAAGGGGTTTATTCGCTCGAGTACCTCCCCTTGGGGTGCGCCTGCACTCTTTGTGAAGAAGAAGGATGGATCTTTGTAGTTGTGCATAGATTATCGATAGTTAAATCAAGTGACAATCAAGAACAGATATCCGTTACCAAGAATCGACGACCTCTTTGACCAGCTTCGAGGAACGTCATACTTTTCAAAAATTGACCTTCGATTCGAATATCACCAGCTAAGAGTTTAGGAAGAAGATATTTTGAAGACAGCTTTTCGTACTAGATATGGCCATTACGAGTTTGTACTGATGCCATTCGACTTGACCAATGCACCCGCAGTATTCATGGGCTTGATGAACAAGTTGTTCCAGCCATTCTTAAATCAGTTCATCATAGTATTCATCGATGACATTTTAGAATACTCTTACACTAAAGAAGATCATAAGCAACACCTGAGAACTACCCTCCAAGTTTTACAAGATGCACAATTGTACGATAAAGCTAACAAATGTGAGTTTTGGCAACGAGAAGTAAAGTTCTTGGGACATGTTATATCCAAAAAAGGAGTATTAGTGAACCTAGCAAAGGTAGAAGTTGTGATGGATTAGAAGAAACCAAAGTCATTTTTTGATGTTCGCAATTTTCTGCGCCTGGCAGGCTATTATCGAAAATTAACTCAGGATTTCTCTAAATTGGCCCGACCGATGACGAGGTTCATGCAGAAAGGGATCAAGTTTGAATGGAGCGATGTTTATGAAAAAGCTTTTCAAGAGTTGAAGACGAGATTAACCAGTGCACATTTTCTGATAGTACCGGACAGAAATGTGGGTTATACAGTGTTTTGCGACGCATCTAAGGAAGGTCTTGGCTGTGTTTTGATGCAAACTGGTAAGGTTGTAGCGTATGGGTCTCGACAGCTTAAGCCGCATGAGTAGAATTATCTTACTCATAATCTGGAGTTGGCAGTAGTAGTTTTTGCATTAAAGACGTGGAGGCACTATCTATACGGAAAAAAGTTTGAACTCTTCACTGATTATAAGAGTCTCAAATAATTATTTATACAAAGGAGCTCAACATGAGACAACGACGTTAGATGGAGTATCTGGGAGATTATGATTTCTGTATCGCATATCATCCTTGTAAGACGAATGCGGTGGCTGATGCCTTAACCAGGAAAATAAGAGTGGAATTAGCTTGTCTTTGGAATTCGTTGAAGACCCTCAGTGTGTAGCACATCGATCCGGACTCTAGTAGTATCCACCTAGATTGTAACAACCCGACCTGGATCCTAGTTGTAATAGCCTGGACTATAACTACTCGTGGAACGATCTAAGCCCAAACACTAGTATTAGCAACGGTTAGTTGACGAGAACTTAGGTCGCTACATGAACAATGAAAAATCCTAACTCAACTCGAAACCCTAATTTGAACCGAAAACCCTAAAAAGCCCAAATATTTAGAAGCAAAGCCCTAAGACTTAGAAAAGTCTCGAAACAGCTTGAATTGAGTAAATAACATAAAATATTAAATTAAAAATTAAAAATTCTCATAACTAAGGTAAAATGATTATTTTGCCATTAGTACAGCAAAAAGTTCGAAGAATCCAAATTTTGCACATGGACACCCAAAATCAGATATTTATATACAATTAATTAATAAAATTTAAAATAACAACAAAAATGACCAAATGCCTTAGCATGGCCGGCCATCTAAGAGAATATGCCGAAAAAGTTACTTTTTGCCTTTTAAGCTTAAAAATAAAAAAAAATGTATAAATTAAGTATTATTTTAACCAAATACTTTTTATACAAGTAATATATTTAGTAATATAACAATGTAGGTCAACAAAAGTAAACAAATAATTATTTAAAATCTCTACATAATAAATAAGTCTAAAAAATCAATTCTAGCCATACTACCTTAATTTAGCTTAAAAGCCTACACTTATTTATTTAATTGCTATCAAAATTATGATAAATTATGAAAAAACTAAATTTGTTATAAATACATTAATATAATAGGTTTTAGTAGGTTTAGATACGAAAAAAATATATAAAATTAATATTTTATGTATTTATATTTATAAAAATATACCAAAATACAAATTAAAATCTTAATCAAATACAAAATTAGCCTTTTAGTCTCCCAAACAGGCATGGCTAAAACCCCCTACCCCAAAATCTAATTTTTGTAAGTCTCCATTAATCCAACCTCCCATCCAACTAATGAGGATTTTAAAAAATTTAAATTTTAAAATTTTGTAATAATTAATCCTCAATTGCATTTTTTCTATAAAAACAAGGTCTAACCACCCATTCTCCATATACACATTCGGCTGAGAGAGAGAGAGAGAGAGAGAGAGAGAGAGAGAGAGAGAGAGAGAGAGAGAGAGAGAGAGAG
>JAOTRH010181854.1:0-11975 GCA_034768845.1 Heliamphora exappendiculata | reverse complement strand
ACACCATTCCTTCTCCTCGGGGGAATCGGGGGAAAGAAGGGAGTAAGAAACCGAGTACTAACAAATTGTCAACCAGCAATTGAACTATGCAATACACAGTAGAATAATCAATACAAGTTTTTGTTCATCTAGATTTATTTGTGATCATAAATTTTCTTTCCAATGTAGGAAAGAACAGTGGGAAGGTTAACATACAATATTCTTTGTAGGTGCATTGCAGGATAGTTAGATCATCAATCCAAGCCTGCCACCAATAAAGAGTTTTAGAAGACCCCTGCTTCAATATTTACTAGATGGGATGCTCACAGCCTCTTACCTTCCTCCAGTACACACAGTGAGCATGTTTGGATTGAGGGAGAAAGGGATTACTAGATTGGATTAAAAAACTTAGGGGCCCACTATTTCAGTTTTTATCTCCCGGGAATGAGATAAATAATTCCGCGTTTGTATCGCAGAATTGGGACTAGTCCAATAGATGAGAGATTGTTAATCCCTCATTAATGGTATTAATAATACCAGGCCCCCTTAGTATTATTAGTACCAAACTCCAGGTTATCTTCCCTCCTTATGTAACAGTCAAAAATAACTCTACAAATCTTATCTCATTCTTTATCTCACCATAACCAAACGTGATTCAAATTTCTCATTGTACACAATTCATTCCATAATCTCCTGGTATTCAAAAAAACATATAGAACCTACAGTATTACTTATCTCTTCTATCCTATCCAATTCTATTCAGAATAATAAACGAGCCACTAAGTTGTAACTTGACAAAAGCCCCTTAATCGTTAAAGGGTATCTTGGTTTAATTCAAGATATATCAGCCAGCCTAATTCGTAACATCCAGCAATCTAGGAAAATAGTTGATACGTTAGAGGTAATTAGATACTTTTTAAGGTAGCTGATATTTCTTAATCAACATCACATAAATTTTAATTAGTCAGGTGGGCTTATGATAGTAGAGTTGAAGTTGCTCTATTTAACCCATACTAAATTGTAAGATTGGCCAGTAGTGTAATGATCAACCACAACAATAGCACTAGAGAAAAAACCGTACCCTACTTTATGATGATGATGATGACGACGACGACGACGAAAACAAAACAAAAAAGGTGAAGGAAGAGCCCCCAAACCAAAGATTCCTACTAAAAAGCAATATTATTTATGTAGCCCGAACCAAAGCTCGTGCAATGCTTACGCCAACCACACCATGAACAAAGAGATATGCAATGCAAATATAAGCGTATGGTTGCATAAATTTACCCTTTGGTTATGGAAACAATTATAGAGTGGAACTCATCTTGTAAGAACTCCAATACTAACTATTATGAAATATTATTGCGAGGGAAGCCTTTCCTCAAACATCTTCTTACTGTTTAGGGAACCATCTTAATGATATGATCACTGTCTTTGTGATGTTGATTTCTTACGGGGTGTGTCTGAATTTGTGCCCGAATCTATACATGTAACAAAACTCAAACAATATAAAGCACAATTGTTATCTTTAGGAGCAAATAAAATGTAAACCTCAAGGGAAAAAATATGCACATCCAAGTCCAAAGGCGAATGTCTCAAATACTTTTCAAAACATACACTTAACCTTTCACGTCATATCTTCCAACAAGACTAGTGCCCAAAACTGATAAAACCATTTTTGATCAAGATTAACCCAATGTTGAAGCTCTTGTGTCTTTCACTCTGGAAAGTCTTCAAGACAAACTATGAGCAAAGCCCATAGTTGACTTCTATCTATCTCACAAGGTTCCTCAATTAATGGCCAATACTATCAGACATGGTAGACATTTTTATGACAAATTACTGTCACCTAAATAGGCACAGTTTTCAAACTGAAGCTTTCAACATTACATTCTCCTGATTTGAATCTCCAGGTTTCCTGATATTTGAAGAACAGGTATGTGCTTACCTTTCATGGTCAAATTGAACTACATACAGATAGTTCAGAAAAAATATTTAAACAAATAAGAAAAAGACGAAGATTAGTTGTGGATAATCAATGTATTGAAGAAGTTCACAAATACTACCCTAAAGCCATGTTTGATGTGTCGAATAAGAATGGATAAGACAAGAAGAATAAATAATACATAGGTCCCACATATTTTTTTAATACCATGGGATAATGAATCACATTACGTAGACCATAGTATTATTTATATCATGTTTAGTTCAAGTAGAATAAAGCATGAGATAAGAGTTGAAGAATCATATAGTGCTTAAACTTTTATTAAGATTCGATTATTAACAAATAATGAGATATTGCAATTAATATAACCCATAGAATCAAAATTGATTGGTTCAAGTGAAAAAGTGCTTCTGACATTCTATGTGATTGATAGATACATACAAGATTAAAAATATATATATATATGACAACTATTAGACCAAAAATTCTATATGAGACGAAATGTTGGACCGCTAAGAAATGTCGCATAAATAAAATGAGTGTTGCTAAAATAAAAAAATATTAACGTGCATGTAATAGAATGAAAAGATTTGTTAAATTGTAAGGGTCACACCAATTGAGGACAAATTGAGAGAAAATATATTAAGATCATCTAGCAGGAGAAGTAAACCTAAATTGACATGATATGCCGTATAAAAAAAAAATTAAACTTATTGAAACAAAGTGAAGATATGTTCCTTAACATAGCAAAATAGTGTAAAAGAATTTATGTAATTGACCCCTATTAATTGGGAAAAAGGCTTAATTTATTTTGGTTTCATTTGGTTAGATAAGGAAGGTAAATAATAAACATGGGGACACAATCCCGAAAATTGGTCCCATGAATACCAGATTATTAGCCTCCCATATGAAAAATGACGGGAAAGCTATTCCTCCCGAAGCAATTCTATCAAAATTTTTGACCGAATTCTAGTACAAATATTCCTATACTTCAATTATGGCCAAAAAAAATTTATATATTGTGTTTTTTTAATATATTTTTATAATAAAACCATTTATTTTGTAGTATTTATTAATTTTATTACTAACATAAAAAATTAAGGTAATTGAATATTTTTAACTACATGATTTGATTGTTTTTGTTTATCATTGTTTTTTGTAAAATTATATTACCATTCATTTATATTTCATCAAATGTGATCTACTTACAAAACTATTAATATCTAATTAATTGAATTTTTTATAAAAATAATCTACTTAATAAATATTACATAATAAATAGTTTCGATCATAAAAATATAAAAAAAACCGAAATAATAAATTAATTGCATCTGAAATAAAAAAATACTGAGAACATTCTCAATGTGAAAAATAATAAGAATATTCTCAGTGTCAACAATTATGAGAATAGTCTCACTGTTCTCAGTGTCAACAACTATGAGAACATTCTCACTGGTGTGTGTGAAAACATTCTCACTAGTTTAGTCTCTGAGATTTCGTCGTTTGTTTGCAAAGATTCGAACTCCCACCTCTCGGATGGAAGTGTCATATGAACTATAAACCATTAGTAGCTCTTACCGCTTGGGAAAATTTGGTGTCATTCTCTTCGAGCTTTCAACAACTGTGGGATAGAAGTTGAGAGACGCATTGTATTTTGGTTTTGGTTAAAGAGCTGGATGGTAAGTTCTAGCATTCTAGCATTCTAGTATTTATGGTTGTACAATATTGATCAATTTATTAAGTACACCTCTTTTTGAGTATAAAACAATACTTTTCTGATTGTAACCAATTTACAATGTGCCTTTTCTTTTTTAATAAAACTGTACTTTTTTGATATGTTACCTATATGATTCTTGGCAAATTTGCTCAACGATCGAATTCGTTCATTATGTAGAGCTCATCAAATTTGTTATCTATATAAAAATTCAAATTGATCCAGTATCGGTAACTAAGTGATTGAATAAGATCTTAAAGTGTTGTTTTATAAATAAATAAATAAAAATTATAATTTTGAAAAAAAATTGTTAAACAAATATTATTCAATTACTTAGTTACAGATATCGGATCAATCTGAATTTTATATAAACAACAAAGTTGACGAGCTCTACATAATGAACGGATTCGATCATAAAAATATGTTCAAAAACTAATTCCAAACAAAGCACATCACCGCCGCATAACTTTACCTTAACTCCTCCGTGTTCTCTTCAGTGCGCTGCTTCCTTCGGTCAAATTATTCAGTAAGGGTAGCACAGCCTGAAAAATTAATAGCCCAATTCAGTGAACGACCGTAACACTCCCAACCCAAAGAGACATTCTAGAAATGTGAACCCTACTTGTTTTTTAGTCTAAGTTCAATTCCTCTCTGTCCATCAAAACAAACATAGCCTAAAAGTAATATTTCTTTGTGGGATTAGCTCGGGGGATCCATATATCAGCTACCTAGCCTTCTAATTTCCGGCAACAAATAATAGATGGAAACATTTCTATAAAACGTAGCTGCAACCCATATATACATATAGCGAGAGAGAGAGAGAGAGAGAGAGAGAGAGAGAGAGAGAGAGAGAACAAATTGGTTTCAGGGCTAGTGGGGTTGTTCCAAAAGGCTTGGAGCTTGAGCCACCACAGGAAAAAGGGAGAGACAGAGAAACCATCAGAAAGAAGAATGATGTCGGACGAAAAGGAGAGAGAGATAGAGAGAGAGAAACTATCGCAGAGGCCACAAACCTCTTGGGCACAACGACGAACGGTGCGGCGCCTGCTCCACTGCACCACTGCAGTGGCGCGTTGATTGTGCGCGTGCGTCAGTGGTGTCATGAGGAGGACAAGGCGTGCTTTCGGGAGGTGCGGCAATGGTGGTGTCAACAAGTGCAGAGGGGGACAGTGTTGAGGACTTGATGGTTACTGTTAGGTTAAAAAAATAATAGAAAAAATAAATAAATAAATTACGCTACCGTAGTTTTGGCCTTTTTGGTGTTTGGTAAGATAAAAATTAAAAATGAAAAAAATATATTTTTTAAGTTAATAAAAAATAAGTTATATTTGATAACAAATATTTTTTTATTTCTTAATAGTAAAAATATTTTTCATCATTATCATCCTACCACTCTCGTTGTTACTCCGCACTATCAATGTCATCGCTACCATCACCATTTTGTCGTCACTACCATCCCGGCCACTACCACCAACAAGTGCCTCGACCACCACAACTATTACTACTGCCACCATTGTCGTTGTAAATGCCACCCCTCACTTTCACCACCACCATCGCTACCACCACTATCGCCCTATCGCCACCTCCATCACTTTTGCTCCATCGCTGCTACCACCATAACACCATCACAACTATCATCATTGTCGTTGTAGATGCCACCCCTCCTCCTTTCTACTATTGTCGCTACTACCACCCTCACCCTATCACTATCTCCATCACTTCTACTCCATTGCTACTACTGCCACAATTATCACCATCACTATTACTACCACTCCCACCACTAATCACCATCGATGCTGCCACTTCCATTACTGCACCAACACTAACACTCTCAAACCTACACCTACCAATTTAATAAATTTTTAAATACAAACTTTACTCTTGTAAAAACTTACAAAACGATTCAAAATATGTACTAAAATATAGAGATAAGTTGCCGAGTACACCCACTAAAATATTATATAATTTATATTTCTCTCTCATTCTCAATCTCTCCTCCTCTCTCTCTCTCGTCTACTCTCTTCTCTTCTTTTGTCAATCCATTGGATTGTCACTTGGAACCATCAACGAGACCTTCACTGCAACAAATAGTCTTCTGCAACTATGATGAAGCATTAAATTTTGTCATTTTTCTATGATTTTTATTCTTGCTGAGGATTGCATTTTGCTTGCGTAAGGCAAAACAAAGTACTTTCATTCAGTTGTTAATGTTCGAACAACATTACTTTGTTTGATGGTTGATGTTCGAACACGGTGACTTTGTTCAACTGTTGACGTCTAAACAAAATTTAATAGTTTGGTTCTGATTGTCTGAACAACATTACTTTGTTGGCTCTGAGCATTTAAATAATATTTCTTTTTTAAGTTACAAATACCTCAAAAACATTTGATTGATGAATGTCAAGATGATACTACTAGCCAGTGGAGTAAGATGTCAGATGAGTGCATTGTTAACTATAGTAGTAAATGTTTAACATATAAGTTAAGAAATGTCCGAATCAGGTTATATTTGATTAAGAATATTCTCGAGACTATGCAACTATTAAGGATTTTATTTTTCTTTGTGAAAACATTCAAGAGTCGAGAAACATTAACGAATTGGGCTCCTGATGTGGAGAAAAAATTGACTTCTTGTTGTGTTAAAGCGTCGGATGTAAATACGAATAATAGGCGACTATAGTTACTCTTGGATGCAAAATGAGTGGTCAATACAAAGTGTTTGGAAATAGGAAAGAGTTAGCAGCTAAAAATGACTTAAAGACAATCGGCATAAAAAAGTGTGGTTGTTCGTTTGCATTTGAAAGGACATAAACCGCCAACCGATGATGATTGAATATTGCATGATGTGTGTGGTTTACACAATCATCCACACTTCTCATTTACTCCGAATTTTTGTCGTGCGTGGTAAATTGTCTTAATTGTTGTTGCATTATGAGCATCTCTTTGCTTCAACGTGACTAATTTCTTCTTTAGCTATACCACACTCATTGACGTGTCGGACCTCCACTTTTGACGATGCCCTAACCCAAAGAAAGGTGCTTTCCATTGAGCGGAGGCTTGGTGCTGATCTCAATAAGCAAACTGTATTATTCTTTTGTGTTCGAAATCCCTTTGCTTGAGGATTTCTATGAATCTGGGCATTAGCCAAAGTGAAGCGATTTATACAGATAATCGCGATCGAAGTTAGTTCCTTTCAAGCGAAGTAGCCGACGTGAAAGTCATTTTCCATCATACGGTTGTTCCCGTAACTCTACTCTCGATTAAAGACTTTTATTATTTGAAAGAGCTTTGAACATGGAGTGGAGACTTCATAACATACACAAGCAGTAGCCCATCAGAAGTACATCGAGTGGCACCGCAATTGTGAAAATAGTAAGACAGCTACTGATTTGTTTTGGGCACACCAAACTAGTATTGAGTTGCTTCGTACCTTTTTGCGTGTTTTGATTATGGACTACACGTGCAAGGCGAATCGGTACTGTATGTCATGTTAGGAAAATATACTAAAAGTCATATTTTATGTAATACATTTTGGTATTTATTTTATTCACTAATAAAATTTATTATTTTTATTTTAATAAAACTCTATATGAGCAAAGTTTGCACTATATTATTCATTTAATTTTTTGTATGCGTGTCTTTTGTTTTACATACATAGTAAATGATATAGTGCCTATAGTTCATTTTACATACATAACATCAGATTATTGGTTCTTATAGAATAAAAATTTTATGTTCACAGTCTTATATGGAAATACATATACACTAACGGTAAGACTGAAACATAGTATTTTAGTAGCTTTATCTTGATTATATGGAATGGTATAGTTTCAACTTACTGTGCTAGTACACTTGGTGTGTATTGAACATGACTGTCTTGAAATAATTATTTTTGTACTGATTGTATAAAATAATTAATAGCTCATTGTTATTATAAGTGTTTATACTCTTATTCTCGAAATAATTAATAGGCACATATATTTAGTGTTTGTTATTTTGATTCATAAAATAGCAAGATTGTTTATAGGTTAATAAGCTTGGTAAAATTAGATAGCAGCATTACATGTATGATAAATATTAATTATTAACACAATTAACGTTTCGTTATAAGGATTGATGATACCTCTTTGAGAAAAATTTTAAGTTTTGATTACGTCGAACCCTTATAGGTGAATTTTGTATCTGACCTATCAAATAAGTTGAGTAAAAAATATTAAAAAATTATAACTGGTCAATTAAATAAAATAGGCAATAATTTAATTTAATTGACGGGTATCAATAATCTTAATGTAGAAAGATAAATAGGGATTTAATAACACGAAGCTCAAAATTATTTTGTAAGATAAAACTAAGAGTGCAATTATAATTCTTTAGTTGCATTAATTATAATTATGGAATTAAAAATTTAATCTGAATCGAATTAACTTGTTCTAATTATAAGAGGCCCAAATCTTATTTACTCCTTAGGTCCTTACTATATTCCATTTATATGCGCCTTTTCTCTAACAGCTGGGGTTTTGGTATTCTGATGAGAAACAAAGATAGGCAATCGAAAGCAAGTATTTAAGGGTCAGTAAAATCAAAGGCCACCCCCTGTTAGTGATCAGACATACGGGAATACAACAGAAAACTTGAGGTGTAATCTAATCCCTGCTTGTGTGCATCCATCCAGAAGTTTTCTTTTCAAGTGTTAAGACAAAATCAAATCAAAGAGATCTTGAAGTTATAACTTATAACCCTTATTTTGTTTCCCAACATGTCTCTCTTAGTGATTTTTGGAGTCATTTCAATTGATATGAACTTTTTTGTTGCATTTGCATATCTCCAACACAAGCGGGAAGACAACTACTAACGGACACCGAGTGTTTTACATTCTATGATGGACGATTCTAGCCTTTCCAAGGTAATTGTGATCGATAGAGAGAAGGCACTTGTCAATGCCATCTTCACTGTCTTTCCTATTTCTACGCATTTGTTGTATAGATAGCACATTAGTAGAAATGTTGTCACAAAGTTCAAGAAGCTATTCAACACGTAAGATAAGTGAGATAAGTTTATAACGAGTAAGAATATTTTGATTTTGTCTTCCACATACTAGGAGTTTATTCATGGCCTTGTATCACTAGTGAAGGATTTTGGCACGTACCTAGAGCCTTTGAATTATGTTAGACGGAGTTGGTTAGACCTATTTAAAAAAAGGTTCGTAATAACATGGATGGATAGATGTATGCATTTTGGTGTAACTACCAATAATAGGACCGAGAGTTCACATACGAAGTTGCAATTGGGGTCTAGCCAAGGAAGTTTTACGGCTTCGTCGACGAAGATACACACTTGTTTGAGTTGCAATTCACACAAATAAAGTCATTGTTTTATGCTGGTAGTCCAACACAATTTCAAGCCTTCTTAATTTAAGGAGTTGTAGGGTAATGTTTCAATTTGTGCATAGGAGAGGATTTTTACTGAGACTAAACGAACTAATTCAGTTGGTTGTGATACAATGGCAAGTGCATTCGTCATTTTGGCATACACATCATTTATCCTGTGCGCATGAGATTGCCGATTTCCAGAGGGAAGGTCGTTCTATTTTCCTTAAGTCCAATCCACATTGCTCAAAAATTAAGTGGGTTTGACAGAGGGAGGAAACTACAAATGCTTCAAAAGTTAAAAGAGTTGGTCACTCCATATTCGACTTTCTTGATGGAACCAGATGTTAAGCAAAGGCCCCAGGGTCATCCGCATGTAAAGATAAATACTATTACTAAAGGTTCTCTTTCGACGTTTAAGTTGGTTGATTCGTTTCACGGTAGTAATTTCACTAGTGCCTACTCCACAAACCCTTGCTAATGCTGAGAAGTCGGTGGATGTCAAGGTTCAACGAAGACCAAAAGAAAGGGTTTATCACACGTACAGAAAATCCTAAGTCATACGAAATTGCATTTCCCGAATGTTTGCGTCCTTACATCTGACATTTGAAGGATGTCACTGGTGATGACAATTGTGGATTCCAAGCAATCGCCAATCTAATGTTATACAAGAAATATGGGCAAATTGACGTGCAAAAGGACTTGATAATGAATTTGGATGCTCATGAAGATCATTAAAGAGGTCTATATCGTACCAAACATAAAGTTGTAGAGCTAACTCATATCTTATCTTACTTTGAGAAACATCCCTCGTATGACCGTTGGTTGACCATGCCTGACATGGATCATATAATATCGTCAAGATACAATGTTGATTTGTACCTACTTTTCATACAACAATGCCTTACATTTTTACCCCTCTAATCTGTCCCAATACCATTAGCGAGTAGAAAGGAGATTGCCATTGATTTAGTAAACCAAAATCATTTTGTAAATGTAACAAGAGCATTAAAGTCATTCTACACACGGTCAATACTCCTATACAAACCCTTGTATCTAGGGCCAAGAAAACTAATCACTGCATTAGGAGAATGATGGAGATCAAGGTTATACTGATACAGAAGAGACAAACCCCTGACATGAAGGCCTGTTAGCATGCCTAGATCAAGAGTAGTGACTGTCATTTTCTTAAAATAAAAGTGAAAGGTATAGGTGGTGTCCCACCATCTCTTAACAAGCCACGAATAATAAAATTACTTCGCTTAGTCGCGTATAGCACTATGATGAAGTTTGGAAAGCACGCAAGGTCCACTATGTCGCGCACTCAAGTTAGTAGGTTGTGATATTGCTCCACAATGCTAACATGAGACCCAAAGTTTTCAAAGATCCTTACTGCACTACTAAAAAGAATAACAAAAAAATTAAGAAAATGATGATCAAACCTTCCTTTTTCAAAAAATAAATAAAGATGAATGGATGAACAAGATAAAATGAATAAACGTTCTTGAAAAATAAGCCACTTTTCTAAATAAAAAATAATAATTCTTTTGGAAAAAGTTATTTTAACCACATTCTTTTTAATAATAACCTTTTAATAAAAAACATTTTTTGGAAAAATAATGAAGTTTTTATTTAAAAAATATTTTTATGGAAAATCACCTTTTCAAAAATAATGCAAAAGAACACTTCCTAGACTAAACCTTCGGTTGAGCATTTTCACAAATATTTGACGTGCACAAACCCAAGCACCAGCTCATCCACAAGTTTGGCCACATGGTTGACATATTTTCTGAAAGCACAAAACACCTCCTAGGCACAAAAACTTTACCTAGGCATTTGGACAAGCAACTTGTAGTTTTTATTGAATTCTCTAGGCTCATATCAAGTTCACACAAGACACAAATCTCAAAGACAAACTGTTTTGATGATAATCTATGAGAATAAATAAGAAACTCACAAACGTTAACTAAAGATTTCATGGAAATTAAAAGTTCTTAAGGTTTTCTCAAGAAAATTCAAACTTATTAAATAACATGGGATTTTTCAAGACATGAAAATCCAAAACATGGAAACGTCAAAGTGTGTACATGAATTCCAAAGAACTTACCAATCCCGCATGGGCATAACTCAAAAGGTGCACTTGAGAATTCTTGAGAAGATAATTATCCGTGAATCCACCCGCATAGAAAAAAGTGTAAGAGTTGACGGGGAATTAATGAGGGTAGGCATCATTTGGATCTTAGTCGTATGATACCTACACACAGTGGATGCGAAAATCATAAGTGTAATAAACTCATAGTTCTTGTGAGTTTATTACACTTATGATTTTGATTTAGGTATTCAATTTAAATATTTTGCACCCACGTGTACTTTTAGAAATATAATGATAATTCATGAGATGTTAAATTATATTTTTATAATATGTTATATTATATTATATATATTTATTTAATTATAATGTAATGAAATCGTTGTGGATTAAATGCACAATATAATGTTTGTAATGTTGTCGGAATACATATATGCCTTGTTTGTTATGCGGTATTAGGGGAGGTTAGATTGGATTAGAGGGCAAGGGTGGTCCACCAAAAAAATTTTGTCCCCTTTGTATTGTGAGTCAAACGCTTGTATTGTGGGACTCGAACTAACAGCCCGATGAATGAGGGATTGCTAATCCCTCATTCATGAAATTAGTAATACCAAGACCCCCTTGGTATTATTAGTATTAAACTCCGGATTATCTTCACTCCTTATCTAACGGTCAGAAATAACTCCACAACTCTTATCTCATTCTTTATCCCACTTTAACGAAACACGAACCAAATTTGTCACTATATACATCATTTCATCCATATATAATTTCATTCATAATCCATTGGTATACAAAAAAAAAACATGTGAGACCCTCAGTATTGCTAATCTCTCATATTCAATCTAATCATATTCGAAATAACAAACAAGCTCATTATAT
>JAOTRH010181853.1:0-43224 GCA_034768845.1 Heliamphora exappendiculata | reverse complement strand
TGAAAACACATATAATTACATATATCACCCTTATACAGCAGTAGGGTCTAGAATCCTACCTCGGAGAGTCAAGAACTTGACGTCTCAAAGCTGAACGGCGTCAGAACGAGAATCCGACCGGATGGATGTGAAGCCCTCAGCCCCGATAGCAAGGATCCACAAAAGAACCAACCCAAAACCAAGCCCCAAGCCCTCAAAACTAGAGAGAAATCAGAGGAAATGAAGAAAAAGACTCTTCTCCATTCATTCCAGCCCCTAGAATACTTATAGGCTCGTCAGAAAGGCAGTTCGGTCGACTAAAGAGGCCACTTCAGTCGACTGAAGGCTCTCGAAAAGCTCACCGCCCCACGGTTCAGTCGATCAAACCCCCATGTTCAGTCGACTGAACCCAAAAACTTAAGTTCAGTCGACCGAACTCACCAGTCCAGTCGACCAAACTGCTGTGTCACAGCCTACTGTTTTGGTCTCAATTTTGTGAAGCAAAACAACATTTTTTGTCCAAACACAAGCCAAACCAGCCTCTACCAAACTCTGGAAAGTGTATAATACATTTATACATGTTGTTCTACAACTTTAAAACATAACTCATGCATCGAGGCTATTCATATACTAAAATAAACAAGTCATGTATACAAATAACTCAAAAAGAACATGTTCAGGGTCTCACAACTCTCCCCCCTTGAAGAATTTTGCCCCCAAAATTCGCAACAAGATCACGAGATAAACAGATTTGGGTATCTAGCACGCATCCCAGACTCGAGCTCCCTTGCCGCTTCTTCAATCCCGTGATGAAGCCATAGGATCTTGACATAAGCAATCGCTCTCCCCCGCAATACATGCTCCTTTGTAACAAGAATCCTCACTGGACGCTCCTCATAAGTGGCATCCTCATCAACCCGCAGCTCAGCCCAATCTTCGTACCTCCGAAGCATAAAAACGTGGAACACGCTGTGCACGGATGCTAACTGAGGTGGCAAAGCCAGACGATAAGCAACCTCACCAATCCTGTCAAGGATCTCAAATGGTCCAATGAAGCGCGGTGATAGCTTCCCTCTACAACCAAACCTCATCAAACCTCTACGTGGCGAGACTTTCAGAAACACATGATCTCCCACTGCAAACTCCAAAGGTCGTCTCCTCTGATCTGCATAGCTTTTCTGGTGGCTCTGCGCTGTCATAAGGCGTTGACGAATCACGGTAACCTTCTCTGTCGTCACCCGTACCATATCGGGTCCCAAGACTGTGGTCTCTTCCACATCTGTCCAACACACGGGTGATCTACACGGTCTACCACACAAAGTCTCATACAGAGCCATCCCAATACTAGACTGATAGCTATTGTTGTATGCAAACTCTGCTAGCGGTAGATGATCCTCCCACGAACTTCTGAAATCAAGGACACAAGCTCTTAGCATATCCTCCAGAATCTGTATAGTCCTCTCAGACTAACCATCCATCAAGGGGAAAAAAGCAATACTGAACATCAAGTTCGTCCCCAAAGCCTGCTGAAGACTCTGCCAAAAGTACGATGTGAAGCGCGGGTCTCGATCAAAAATAATAGACACTTGCACTCCATGCAACCGGACTATCTCTCTGACATATAAGCTACTCAGTCGTTCCACCGAATCCTTCACTCGGATGGGGAGAAAGTGTGCAGACTTTGTCAACCTATCAACCACAACCCACACGACGTCGTGTCCCCTAGGTGATTGAGGAAGTCCTAACACAAAGTCCATCGTGACATGCTTCCACTTCCACTCTGATATGGGCAACGACTATAGTAATCCTGCCAGTCTCTGGTGCTCCACCTTCACCTTCTGACATGCAAGGCACCGAGAAACAAACTGGATCACATCTCTCTTCATTCCCGTCCAACAGAACTGACGATGTAGGTCATGATACATCTTCGTGCCTACAAGATGCATTGTAAGGCGAGAAAGATGACACTCACGTAGTAGATCAGCTCGGCATGGCTCTGACACAAACAACCTCCCAGCCAACCTCAGACTCTAATCGGAACCCACAATCCATCCTGTTATATTGGATCGCATATATAACAGAAAAATTCAAAACGAAGATGTCTCTTAAGATTTTCAGACATTGTAGATTCATCGCTATGGTCTTAATTCTCAAATTCTGAATGATTTGATGAGATTGGACATATTAGCATAGGTTAGGATTGATTAGGCTCAACGGTGTCGGGCATCTCGGTATAAAGGTGCGGGCCATGCTAGTTTGAGTGTGACAAATTAACGATAATGACACAATCGACATTAACACTGGTTATCTTCAAGGTGGTTTATAAAATTTAAGCCAATGTGAAGATTGTTGGATGCATGTCTTGTATTCTATGGACTAATATAATTAGTGTTTTATTTACATGTATTTGGACTGGATTGGAGTCGTGAAGCTACAAGAAATTTAATATATGTAGGGTTTTGAAATTATATGGGACTAGGTTTTTAGGGTTTCCTATAAATAGGACCTTATAACTTTAGTTATCGTATAGAGAGTTGAATCAAAAGGGGGTAAAGATGTAAGGAGAGATGAAAATATATCAGAGGCATGGGAGTAACCTTTGAGCAAAAAAATGGGATTTGTTTCAAGACTCGGATTATGAGTATCGGATTTTATGGTGTTTTTTATCTCGAAATTGTATACTCAACAGTTATTGTTAATTATTTCTCTCACCCGCGGACGTAAGCAGGTTGCGCCAAACCATGTAAATCCTTATGTGATTGTTGGGTGTATATGTCTTATATTTTGTGGACCCATTTAATTAGTATTTTATTTATATGTATTTAGGCTAGACTTGAGTCATAAATTCACAAGAAATCTAATATATGTAGGGCATTGTAATTATATGGGGCTAGGGTTTTACGGTTTCCTATAAATAGAACCTTATAACTCTAGTTATCATGTGAAAAGTTAAATCAAATCTTCAGCCGTGATGGGAGATCAGAGCACATGTATTATTTTTTTATTTCTGTTCATATAAATCAAAAATTATAATTTACAAACAAAACAAAAAGGGCAACAAAGGCGAAAAACCAAGTCGGTGAAGGCACACATGACACATTAGGGAATGGGGAATCTGTGATTGCGTGAGTTGCATGATTACAAATTTTGGCAATTGAGAACAAATTTTGGGTATTCTTCAGGGAAGGGTTTTTTGAATGCTTGAAAGAAAACTTGGTTAATATGATCTCAATAAGGAATTAAATCAATGAATAATTAGGAATTCAACAAGGAACATGGAAACTAATCTTGGATTTTGATCTAGTGTGGTGGGAGCGTGATATCAACAATTATTATTATTATTTTTTTGTTATATTGAATCACATATATAATTGAAAAATTCAAGACGAAGATGTCTCTTAAAGTTTTCAGACGTTGTAAATTTATCGCTACGGTCATAATTTTCAAATTTTGAATGAATTTATGAGATTTGACAGATTGGCATGTAATGGGATTGATTGAGCGAGATCAAAGATGTCGAGCATCTAGGCGTAGAGATGCGGGCCATACTGGTTTGAGTGTGACAGATTGACGACAATGGCAGAATCGACATGAACATTGGTTATCTTCAAGGTGGTCTGCAAAATTCAAGCCAATGTGGAGATTGTTGGGTGTATGTCTTGTATTCTGTTGACCCATATAATTAGTATTTTACTTACATGTATTTATGCTGGGCTAGAGTTATGAATCCACAAGAAATTTAATATGTGTAAAATTTTGTAATTATATAGGGTTAAGGTTTTAGAGTTTGTCTATAAATAACTCTATAATTCTAATTATTTGTGTAGAGAGTTGAATTAAAAGTGGTAGAGATATAGGGAGAGATAGAACATAGGAGTAACTCTTGAGCGAAAAAACGAAATTTGTTTCAAAGCTCGAATTGTGGGTGTCCAGTTTTTTGCGATATTTTTATCTCGAAATTGTACACTCTACGATCATAATGAATTATCTCTCGTACTAGTGGATGTAGGCAGCTTGTATCGAACCACATAAATTCTCGTGTGATTTATTCTTTAGTGTATACATGGATGTGTTTTCGTTCACGTTTGAAAATTGGTATTCAAATCCCAACACAACTATGATTTACTTTAATATTTTCTGGGGGTAGAAAAGCATGCGAAGGCCATTAATGGGTACATTTGGCAATGCATGAATTTAAGCTAGATTTTTTATTTTTTAATTTTTTGTAAATAAGTAAAAAACTCGTGAAGTTAAAAGGGTAGTTTTAAGCCTTCAATGCTGGGAGAAAATATATTTTTTGATCATTGATTTTTTTGAAACTTTAAATAAACAATGTAAAAAGTAGTTTTAAGTCACAAAACAAACTAGTTTTTAAAGATTAACAAGGTTCACGTACACTTCATGTTTTATTTCGTGTGTATTTTAACTCTCTATAACCAATCAAAGACTCCTATTCCCTTTTATATTCCCAACAAATAGCACATAGACTTTGGGATACTTTTTTTTAGACATTGATTTTCATTATTAGGGAAGAAACTTTCACCGCAAAACATGCAAAATTATTTTCCAATCTTGTTTCAACTTTCTTTGTAAATCATTTAATTAACTTCTTAGATTTTCATGGAAAACAATCAAGCAAAGCTTAGGAAGCACGAATACGAATACGGGATATGTCAGAATTTTAATTCCAATCCCCGAATGCAACAAAAAATACACCCTTGACTTCAATCCACACAATGACTTCAATTCAAACAAAGCAAATAATGAATACAAACAATAATAAGAATGCAAGAATATACGTGGTTTGGTAAGCTGCTTACATCCACAAACCAAAAGAAATATATAGTCCACTAAGAACAATAAGGATTATAAGAACTCTCTTTCTATACATCTGGCCTCAAACTGAGCCTCTCTCTATACTCTATAGTCTCTTTTCTAAACTTGTCTTGTGTTTTCTACAACTCTTATGACACATTTGATTTATACTAGTAAAAAATTTTCAATTCTGGTAAGAAATTAAACCCTAATAAGAAAGTAGCAATTTAGACTATCATCGTCCACCAAGGCTAACAATAATGGAAACTAAAAAGTTAGCAGCACAACTAGAAAAAAAATTAACATGCCAAAACAAGCGACACTAAAATAAAACTAGATTAACACACTGTCATGTGGCATTTGGGTGCCCATCTAGACGAGAATATCTCGAAATTCAAGACACAAAACCCAACACGCTCCACATTTGCTCAAATTTTTGAACTATCTTGAAGAACTGTTAGTCACCTCGACCTGCACCCCTTTCACATGTATGGGTACTCCACTTTATCTGATCATCAACAGGAATGAACATGGACTAAGTCCAAACCATTCTTGAACTTGACCTTTTTGTAATTAACATTCTTCTTGTCCTTGGGTAATTTTATCAAGTCCCAAGTCTTGGCCTTCTGTGGTAACTCTACCTTTTCTAACACTGCTACTTGCCACTTGTCTTTACCTGAGTTGTCTGTAACTTTCTTGTATGACAAAGGATCTCCACTAGTTGTTAAGGCAAAGCTGACTATATCTTCAAAACCATACTTGGCTGGTGCTTTGTAAGTTTACTTCTCTATACTTTTAACAATTGTATTTGGGTTTTCTTTCTGTTCTTGTTGTTACTGATTCTAATCACCATTACCCGATTTACTAGGTAAACAATTCTGATTGAGCTCCACCTCAACTGTCACTTTCTTCTTCTGAAGCTTTAACATACTACACTTGTCTATCTGGCCAAGCCGCATATGCCAGAGTTTTGTTCTGTCCGCGCTAGATTTTACTTGTGTAGTAGTGGTAACTCTAACTCCATTTACCACTGTGTCCCCTAATAATTTGTAGAGAATCCAAACTTTCTGCCCCTTCATAATCATCACAACCCCTCCGCTAGTCTTCATCCCTCCACCTTTTGATGTGTACCCATAACCTTAAGAATACAATGTTCCTAAAGAAGTTATATTTTTCTTCAGCCCTAGAACATGCCTAACATTCTCCCAAACTCTCACAACTCCATCAAACATCTTGATCTTCACTGTACCAATTCCAATGGCTTGAAAGTTGCATCATTCTCTATTAAAATCATACTACCATTGCAAGTTTTATATGTGTCAAACTACTCTTTTGTTGGACACGTGTGGTAAGAGCATCCAGAATCCAACATCCATGATTTTGACAAAAAAATTAAAATTGGGAGAAACTTAAAGTAAATCTCTGCGTACCTCACTATTTGATGGTTTATCGACAAAACTGACAGAGTCTCAAGATGCTTTTACTTTCTTCTTTTCCTCCATATGCTCCTTTAGTTCTTGGCTCTGGTTCTTGTAGTGACCAGTTTTGTGGCAGTAGAAATACTCTACATTTTTTTGCATCTGACTTGGACTGAGATTTTCCTCTGTTGGAACCCTACTCACTTGGCGTACTCCTTTCCCTGCTTAACTCAGACTTGGTCACAAATAGTCCCTTGGCATCTTTTTCATTATCCTTCTTCATCTATTCATGTGACAAAAGTGAAAGGATTACCTTTTTCAATTCTAGAGTATCTTTCCAGTACAATAGCGTTGTTACCAGATAATCATAGGATGTTGAAAGCAATGCTAACAAGAGTATCACTTTATCCTCATCATCAACCTTTACTCCAAACCCGAATAGTTGTGTGATGAGCATATTAAAAACGTTGAGCTATTCCAACAACTTTGTACCTTCTCTCATTTGCAGTCCATACAACTGTTTCTATACATACAACTTGTTTGCCAAATTATTCTTTATGTAGAGGCTTTTCAGCTTTTGTTGATCTCTTCTGTCGTCTTCGCATCGATCACATTGTGAATAACATTATCTTATAGATTCAACTGAATCATACTTACAGCCCTGGCATCAAGTTCCTTCCAATCGTCGCTAGTCATGTTTTCTCGCTTCTTTACCTTGCCGAGTAACGCTATAGAGACTCCTTATTAGATCAACAGATCTTTTATCTGCTGTTGTCACATGGAGAAGTTATTCTTGCCGATGAACTTCCCGACTTCATATTTGATATTCGGCATCTTTATCGCAATTGAGTGATTAAGTCTTTAACCTTGCTCTAATACCACTTGTTAGGATTTTAACACCAATCATCAAATGCAACAGAAAATACACTGATGGCTTCAATCCATACAAAGCAAATAAAGAATATGAACAATAACAAGAACATAAAAATATAAGTGGTTCAACAAGTTGCCTACGTCCACGGGCGAGAATAAATAATCAACTATGAATAATAAGAATTATAAGAACTCTCTATCTATCTCTGACCTCAAATTGAGTTTCTCTCTACACTCATTGGTCTCTTTTTTGGGCCTCTTTCGTGTCTTCTATAACTCTTATGACACCTTTGATGTATACTAATAGAAGGCTTTTAGTTTTGATAGAAGAATAAACTCTAATAGTAAAATAGCAATTTAGATTATTTTTATCTACCAAGATTAAAAATAAAGGAAACTAAAAAATTAGCAGCATAACTAGAAAAAGATTAACGTGTCAAAATAGGCGGTACTAAAATAAAACTAAATTAACACACTATTTTGTGGCATCTGAACGCCCATCTAAACGGGAATATCCTAAAATTCAAGACATAAAACCCAATATGATATAAATACGATATATATGATACAGATATGGTGATACGATAAAGTGAAATAAAAGATATGGATCACTAGGATGCGTTTGCAAAAGAAAAAAATAATTTGTGGTATTGAATTAATTATAAAATTAAACCAAAAGTAAGAGCTAATTTATCTTATTATTTTTTAAAAAAATTTAATAAATACTTAAATCAAGAATAACTGAATAAGTAAATAAAAAGATTCCCATCAAGTATAGAAAAAATATTTAGAAAGTAGTACATTCTTAACAATGAAATCAAAATATTAATAAAATAAAAAAATATTTTAAAAAATAAAAAAAAACAATATTTTTGAAACATATTCCAAGAGGATTCCATCTATATTCAAAATGTATCCCCCATATCCGGTGTATATTCAAAACGTATCTAAAATTAAAAAATAATAAATTAGTATTGAATACTTCTCCAAGCATATCTAATATATATTTTCGCGTACCAGGGCGATATCATACGTTTTTTATATTTGTACAGGGCTATTTTTTCCCACTAACCACGCTTCTTAGCTAAAAGTTTATTGTTTTTCAAAACAAATAAAAATCCACTATATTCTATGAAAACAAAAAAAAAAAGCTAATTTTTTCCTAAATAATTTTAGTTTGGAATATTAGACATGGGTGAAAATTGTTAATGGATTCTATAACCTATTCCTATCTCTTACCTTCACCTTTATAGCCACTATTGCCACTATGCCATATTACTATTTGCCCAGTATAAAATATTCCCCTCTCTGTCTCCCTCTCAAATTTTAAGAAAAAACTAATATTATGTTTTAACATATTTATAGATTATATGCATTTGAATAACACACGATTTAGTACTTCATGTATAGTACTTCTATTATTTTATGAAATTACCTTTTATTTTTAAATACCATATGTGAGATATTATGTCATGTGATATCGAAATGTAACAACTAAAATATGATCACATAGCATTATTATTCGTAAAATTATTCTACTTCTCTTCTTTTCTTTTCCAAGGGTACCGTTTATGACGCTTCTAGAATAAGGGGCATCCATGGATTAGGGGGGCACACGGTTCGAATTGGATCGATTTTTCAAAAAATCAAGAATCGAACCGTTCATAACGGTTCTAGGTTTTTTGGAACCGTGTCCGGGCCGTTCAAGTAACGGAACCGGACCGGAACCGATCCGTGACAACGGATCGGACACGGTTCGATTAACGGATTCAATCAAAATTCAGCAAAATACATTCCCAAGAAAAATATATTCCCGACCAAAATAAATATATTTTGATGATCTAAACCGTTTATTTTATTGTTCTTAATTTATATATTATTACTATAAAAAATCAAATTAATCGGATATCGTTAACTACAAAAACAAATCACATTTGTGATAATAAAATAAATAATAAAATAAACATCAAAATTTATTTTTATTAACACAAATGTGATTTGTTAAGGTAGTTAACGATATCCGATCAATTTAATTTTTTGCAGTAATAATATATAAATTAAGAATAATAAAATAAACGACTAAGATCATATATATATATATATAATTTTAATATTAAGCAAGACCGGTCCAGTTCGATTCGGAACCGTGAAATTAAACAAAAATTGAGAACCGAACCGTTCAGAACGGTTTTTAAAAATTTTAATCCGGAATCGGACCGTGACAAATAAAAATTGGACCGAACCGTACGGATCGGACCGAACTATCGATTTTTTGTGCAGCCCTACCATGGATTGGACCGATCTTCTCAAATCGTCCAACCCAACTCGACAAACATGACACTGGATAGTTTTGTCCATTACGTAATCAAGTAACGAATCTCTCAAACTTTTTTTTCTTGGGTGGCGGTTAGGTTGCGAATTTTGAATTCAGGCACCCACCAAACCTAACTCGACCAACAAATATTTAATTTTATAGAATTTTACATTTATTATAAGATTAAGTTACTTGTTACTTTAATATTTTTATGTAAAAACTATATAATTTAGGTCTATATGTGGTTTAATTGATAAATTCATGATCTTTTGAATTTTATTAAAATATTATTTTAATTAATAAAACTATTATAATTGTTAAATAATAGAATGAGATCAACAAAAAAAATTCAAAATCGACAAGTTTAAACTGCCAAATTAACTCACACCCATCCATGAACCCGTCAAACTTACGGATTCGAACCCGTTGAACTCATTGGTCAATTATAAGTAACAAAATTAAAAATTAAATACATATGATCGGATGAAAAGTTAGAGGCCAACCCAACTCAACTCAGTCAATTCGATCCATGAACAAGTTCACAAGCAATAAAGGTTCAAATGGTAATTTAAAATCTTTTGATTTTATGTTTTTTCTCAAATCTCTTTTAGCCAAAAATTAAAAAATAAGGTAGGTCATTTACTAATTTAACATGTTTAAGATGCTTATTTGGCAAGAATTTTTATCTTTTTAGCATTTGTTTCAAAATACCATATTGCCTTCATTAATAGGTACTAAAATCAACGTACGAATAATTTGTACAAAATGGCTTTAGGTATTAGAATGCGCATAAGAAAAATAAAAAACAAAACATCGCTTTTCCTTTTTTGGTCATGCCAAACGAGCAGCCAGGCCTCCATGACCACAAGGAGAATTGGTCATCTTGGACCTTTCAAATTCAAACATTTTGAATGTGGCATGAAAAGCCATAAATTAGAAAGAACCAAAAGAGCAAAATACTCAAAAAATAATAATTTTTAAAAACAAATCTGAAGTCTATTGTAAAGAAAAACTTGGTATTTTTTTAGGGCACAGCTCCTCCACAATCTTCGAGGGGTTTTGAAAGTCAGACTGATTTTAGATTCAAAATGAGCCAACTTTATTTGATAACCTGAGCCATGACAGTGTGTAAATTATTCAAAAAAATATTAAATTATCGCATATCGTTAAGTGTCTTAACAAATTATATTTGTTTACCGTTTATATTTTTATAACACAAATACAATTTATTTAGAAACCTAATAATATCCTATCAATTTGACTTTTTTCACCAATAATTTACATACTAAAAATTATAAAATAAAATATGAATGAATTGGATAATTTATTTTGGTTTCAAAATCGGTCCAACAGAACCGCCAGTCTAAATATAAGTTGCTCCCTCTCTTTTACGTGTACCAATTTTGGAGCTTGTTTGGCTACTAGTCAATTTTTACCTTTTTTGTCTTAAAGCTTTAAAAAAGCATGGTCAAAAAATAACTTTTTCTCTCCAAATAATTTTTTTAGTTATTTAACCTAGAGAAATTTTGGAATAGGTCCTATTATCAGTTAATATTTTAGTATTAGTTATGTCTAACTTTTTTTAATAAATTTAGTCCCGCAACATTAATGTTTACCAAAAATGCCATTAAATTAAATTTTCAGAAGATTTTCTTAACCAAATCTCTTTCTAAATAAAAATCATAATTCTCGCCCCAAAAATTTCTCCCAAATTCTCTTCAAAAATTTACTAAAATAACTCACAAAAAATCTCGCGCTGCAACCACAACAACCTTAACTCTATCGTCGGCTTTATCTTTCGTCTCTATCTTCTCCGGTGCCAACGTTGGCCTCCTTCTCCGACGATCTCCTCCACTTTCTCCAGCGCCAATCTTCTCATTCCATTAAAGTGATAAATTTATCAGTTTAAAATTCTAGATAAACTTATCATTCAGTTAAACTGATAAATGTATCAATTCAAAATTGTAGAAAAAAAAATTGTCATCCCATTAAATTGAAATTTTTTTATATTTTCTCGAGAAAATTAAAGTAATAAATTTATCATTTAAATTAAAATGATAAATTTGTCCATTAAAGTGATAAATTTCTTATAGCAATGGCGACGCCGATAACGGAAGCGTGATAAATTTATCAATTAAAGTGATAAATTTTTTGCAGCAATTGTAAAACTGGTAATGTAGGAGTCAATGTATCGAGAGAGGAGCGGCGACGGCGGAAAAGTCAAGATTCGAAGGAAGAGGGAGCAACGACGACCGGAGAGTCCCAATCTAGAAGGAGGAGCAATAGCAAAGGTGCGACGGTGGTGAGATCTCGAAATGGGTGACTGCAACAAACGGTGACTGGGAAGAGAAAGGGCGACAGCGACGGGGAGAAAAAAGGGGCAATGACGAAGAGGAGGAGAAGGGGCAATGGCGTTGAGAATGCAAAGGGGCAAGGGCGACGACGACGACGACAGCTAAGAGCAGAACGAGTGATTGCGACAATGACGACTAGGAGGAGAAAGGGCGACGACAACAACGGCGACTAGGAGTAGAAGGGCGACAACAACGACTAGGAGGAGAAGGGGTGGCAGCTAGGGTTTCATGTCGTTAGTGGGCTAAGGGTTTGGTGGGTTTAGTGGGTTTGTTGAATTTGCAAATTATGAGATATTAATTTAGGTGGGAATTAAGGATTTGGGAGGATTATAGGAAATTATGATTGGGGATTTGGAAGGTTATGAGAGATTGTAGAAGAGTGAAAGATTTTGAGAAATTTTGCAGAATTCAAACTTATAGAAAAGAAAGTTTAATATTTTAAATAGGAGTAAATCTGTCATTAAATTTTATCTTGATTTAAAATGAGACAAAAACTAATAAAACAAATATAGTAGGACAAAACTTTTATGAAGTCTAAAAAAATGACTAATTCTCAAATATTCTTTTATTATATTGTACGGGTGTTATTTTTATTTGTTATTTACTTCAAACTTTTAAACTTTATATATAGTAATTTTTGTTATGTGCGCAAAGTAATTTTTAAATTTTATAAAACTGTGGTTTCAAATCGAACTAACCCGATTTTTATTGATTTGGTTTGGTTTGGTTTGGTTTGATTTGATTTTACAAAATGATTAGGTTAGTTCTGGGTCAAAAAAATTGGAACCGATCAAAATTAGTTCGCTTCTAAATTTAGTATGAAACCGAACCAAATCGACCTATGTACACCCCTAAGAATGACTAGGATCCCCATGTTATTGCCGACATATGTTTGAAAAACTAATAATAATACTAATTTAAAAATTAAATAAATTGTAATTTATCATAATTTAGCAAGTTTGCATAAGATCTTCACACGGTATAACTGCACACCACAATTCCATGCAAGTTGACTTTGTATTTAAAATAATTTTTCATCAATAACATTATCAGTAATGCTATAAATTCATAAACAAAACTCAAAAAAATACCCAGAAAGTAATTTGAATGATTAGGAATCATATTTAATAGGATGTGAAACACACTTCAAGTGAATCTTAACCATCCAAATCACTTTCTGAGTACTTTTATAGATTTTATTTATGAGTTCATAGTATTGCTGTAACATTATACTTTTCCTTTTGGTATTCAATGGAACGAAATGTGAAGAATGTTGTCAAAGGCATAGCAATTGGACAAAAGGGATGCATAGATGGCAACAAAGACTTAGACATCTGTTGCCCACAGGGAGAAAGAAAAGGGTGAATGAGAAAGATTTCCAGAAGAACAGAGATGATTCACAGCCTTGAAAGAGAACTTGCCTCTGAATTGGATGGTATTTCATTGTTTTTTCCTTATTTTAAATTTTGTGTGTTTTGTTTCAGTTCAAATGTGGTACGAATACATGTCCTAACAATTACGGTCATATACAACTTAATGACAAAAATATTTATGTGAAGAATGTGTGAGTATGTATGGATGCATGCTTGGTTGCTACATCAGGGGAAGTGGCATGTATATGTCTCTGCGGATAAAATTATGTCAAGATACGTATCATGAATCCCTATCAATATTGCATGCACCAAAATTGTGCTCATGAAGTTGTCCCAAAGGAAACCATAGAATATTGAATGGATGCAGCTCCAGCAAATTGAAATTCCTTTTGTAACTGGTAAGTTTTTATTCCATTAGCCAAAGATAACTTTCAATGCCCAAACCATCAAATGACTAGGATAGCATGGTCGTATTAAAAGATTGACTAAGACATATCGTACCTTTCGTCTGTCGATTAATAAAAGCCTCCCCAATCTGTACAAATAAAGGATCTGAAGGATCAAGCAGGAAAGTACAACACCAGCGACGATCACGATTGACAGTGTTCCTAATATAATGATGAATAGAGATTTTCAAGTCGTATATAAGAAGTGGACATTTCCAAAAATCCCAAAAGACATTCATTCCAGCAGGGGGGCCGGAAGCAACTTTGCATATGATTTGTCATGAAAAGACACAGAAACAAGAGTGTTTACATACATTCTAAGCACAATATAGAAGCAAAATTAGCACAAGGTCAGAAATGCAATACAATGAATTTATTTTATGGGAGAATTCCCACACACAGAGATTTCGTTCAAGCAGATGAGCCACAACAATGCATGCAAATGCAGCAAGCTTTCTGCTACACGCAAAGAGCTCTATCTACAAAGTAGATGTTATCCATTTATACCTGTTTTCCATTATCGAATGTGGGGCTTGAATTTGTAAAGGCTTGGGCATCATATGCTCCACTGTTCTCCCAATGTAAGTAACATTGATACAACTGAATGGGAAAAAGAAAAGAATACTACTCTAGACCCCATCAAAATAAAGTAGCCTAAGTGTTTTAAACCCCCGTCAAATGGAGGAGGCTACTTTGATAACTCCATAAGTCTGCGAAATTTCTATCAATTGCAATAGGCTTACTGGACAGTGGACCAAAAACTCTAACCTTTTAAGGACCCATAAATTACGTGCTCGGGGCAAGTTGACCCAACTGGGTCCCCATTCAAAATCCAATGTAGGCGAGGGAATCGGATCACACCTCGACTGATCGAAAAAAATGATCCCTATAATGCCTTCTTTCCGTTTTTCGAGTCCACCTACCTACCGTATTCCACAACATAGATGGCATTATTGAATCCGCCAATGCCATCCACCCCCACCTCACACACACGCATGCATACACAATTTTTCTCTATATGTCTATTTCTTAATAGTGCATCTAGTTCTGTCTTTCTTTCATTAGTTAAACGACCATTTGGAATGGCTCTCTCATACTCAGAACTTTTTCTCGCTGGCATTCAATCACAAGACCCAGGGACAGCTGCAGAAATGATGTTTCCATTGTGGGCAAAACCTTACATAGAACTATGAAGCAAAAAGATTAGTTTATCCTAATACAAACTCCAATCTAGGTATAATATTATACTGAATGACAGCTATGGAAATTTGTTAGATGTCTCAATCAATTGTCTTTCAATGCCAACCAGATCCAGCACGTAGAGGCAAAGATTAAAAAAATGAAAACCTAAATTACTCTACTGAGTACTCAAAATAATATGAGATTCCAGCAATCAGCATACAAATATACTATGTTCTTAGCAAAATATGAAATTCCAGCATATTAATGTGCCGACCCTGTTGAGTTCTAATCCAGTGCGGTTTGTCACAAAAATACAGTCAAAAATTAGCAATCGTAATTTAAACCCCTGAATATAAGATGCACACATATGCATACATTTATATTTTTTTATGTTTTTGATAAGTAACTGTTAAAGTGTAAGAGATTGAGAGTTTAGAGATAAGGAGGAAGAAGATAATGAAAGAAGAAGAAAGTAGGGCTTTGGGAACTTAATTTGTTTTCTCCCCCTCACATCTATTTATATAAAACACACAGCGACAATTATTACAATAATACCCTTGATAGGAAAAAAATAAAATAGTCCAACACTCCCCCTCATATTTTTCCCTCTACCTCGGGCTGTCTTGCGATACTTTCTACAACTTGACCCATATCAAACATGCTCAACTTAAAAGACAAATGGTAGAAGAAAGAACAAACTAAAGGTTTAGTGAAGATATCGCCGAGTTAATATGCCGACCGAATATAAGGAGTAACAATATACTTTTGCATTAACAAATATCGAATAAAGTGACAAGCAACTTCGATATGTTTAGTCTACTCACAGAATACTCGATTAGTAGCAATGAAAATGGCAACTTGATTATCACAAAACAATTGCAAAGGATCGAGACTAGGAATGCCAAAATCAAGTAGAATATATTGCACCCACAACATCCCTAAGGCTGTATGGGTCATAGTAAGATACTAAGCTTCAGAACTTGAACGAGTTGCCCCTAGTTGATTTTTACTATACCAAGTAACAAGGTTGTCATTAACGAAAATACAATAGCCAGAGGTAAATCACCTCTCAAAAGGACTACCAGTCCAATCGGCATCACTAAAGCCAAGAATAAACAATGAATTAGAGGGCCTATACAACAAACCTCGACTAGGATCACTTTTTAAATAACGCAAGATACAACAAACAACATCGTAATGAGGCTGCCAAGGCACATGCATATATATTGGCAAACCACGCCAGCAACATAAGTAAAGTCAGGCTAAGTAACCATGAAATAAATGAGTTTTCCAACTAAACGACAATAACAACCAATATCATAGAAAAGCTCGCCATAATCAATATCAAGTTTAACTGTAGAATTAATAGAAGTATTAGTAGGATGAGCACCCAGACAACCAATCTCAGATAAAAGATCTTGAAATGAGGGAGCTTTGACCAAAACACCCTGTAATAAAATTAAAATGCAAAAGTATTATCTTTATCTTTAACTTTCACTTCTAATTTTTTATTTTTCATCTTTGTAATCCTAATCATTCATAAAATATATTTTTTATACTATATCCTCTCTTATTCTTACTTTTTATCATTTTGTCTTAAAATCTACAAAAATTTCTGCTATACTTGTGCCCTACACTTTTTCACTCCAGTCTCGATAAAATACTGACAGGGATTGAAACACTATCATCTCTGTCCCTATCCCATTCCCCGTCCCATCGCCATCCCTCCTACATTATAGTGGTGGATTGGAAAGACAATGGTCAAATGGTACACTTTTTTTGTACATAAAATTATGCTCTTCAGTGGCTGTCTTTTGAGTCCATTTCCATGGCCATGATTGCTTTGGTTCCAAGTCAAAGTCATGTTGGAACTGTTAGATTTCTCCATTAGAAGCTTCTTGTTTTGGCAATAGTTGTCTACTTCAACTGTTGCCCAAGGCTGGAATATTTGTGAGTAATTGACTATTAATTTTCCAGTGCTTTCTTTTTGGATTTTTTGTATTTTTCTCACCAGCCAAAATTCCCATCATTTCCATTCAAAAACTTGTGCAATGCCTTCTATGTAAAATTTTCAAGAATTCTAGATAAACAAGCCAGCAAATGAGCTGAGTCAAACCGAATAATGGACTAATCAAGCTTGCCGATTGCAAATGTGCTTCAATTGAATCGACTTCAATAACATTTTTTATCCCCGAACCGAGCTAAAAAATTGAACAGCCTTCAAGATACACTTAGGCTCTGATTGTTCAATGGCAAGGAGATTTCTAACGAATTTCCAAACACAAGCTCTAATAATTAACTTGGTTTGTTTCATAGCCTTAACTACAATTAAAGTAGCCATAGATTACCATCATATCTCTCATTAAGACATCATATTGGATATATAATTTCTCTTCTTCTAGAACAACTCACTTAAGGGCAAATGTAAGCACTCCAAAAAGTCCTAGGCAGATCTTGCTTTTCATACTTTAGACCAAAGACTTATCATTTGGAAATACAATCCATTCATACATGCATTTGATATTATCAGCAAGTCTAAACACATTGACCAGAAGACAACCAAATAAGCATCCCAACATTCTTTGAATTCTTATTAGCACATGATATACAATCTGTGCGTATACCTGTTTCAAAGAGAGGAAAGGGGAAAAGTGTTAGGATTATAACAAATCCTAAGCAAAAGCTATGAGATACGTATACGAAAAATAAAAAAAAATAAAAAAACGAATATAGAACAAATACTCACGAAACATAAGATTTACGTGGTTCACTCAACTAGGGCTACGTCCACAGCTATTACAGTTGTTTCGCATTGACGATGAAAAAACAAATAGTTATATCGAAATTGGATGCCCTAGGCTAATATATATATAACTAGGGTTACAAATCTATGTAAAATACTAAAGTAGCCTTAAAAATATTTTGCAAACGTGTAACTCCATATACAGTACTTATTAGGCTTCACACAACTTCACAAAAAGCTCTCATGCATCAGTAACACAGAAATATGCTTCCATTTGGAAAAAAATAGGCCAAGCATGAGAGATTTCCTCAAAATACATCAAAATTATGATAAGCTAATTACACATCAAGTATATTGGTACTCTTTATGCCTGGGGATACAAAAATATTGGTATAGTATCAAGCTGAGTTGCCTTCGGTCCACAGAGATCCTTAATAAGACAACAAAGGGTAGATCAAAGAGACTTGGAGAGGTGAAGATGATGGCTGAGAAGCTGGCACATGCCAACTCAAAGTTCTTGATAGTCATGGAGATGTAAAAATGCATAGTCTAAGAATCCATAGCTTATAGTCACAAAGCTTGGGTCAGACTTCTCCTTTTCTTCATGTTACCCTTCCTCATGTTAGCATCCAATCAACTTGATTCCTGCAAGAAATTTACCACAGACAACTTTTCCAGATTTAGAACTAAAGTATCTTCTTCATTGCTCAGAATACTACAGTGCCCTGCTATTCATATGAAGGTTACTACTGGAATTTTATCTTTTACCAGCAGTTTTTAGCGCCGCTAAAAGTTACGTAAACCACTGTTAAATGTCCCCAAGGCCTATACCAGCAGTTTTTAAACCGTCTCCAAAAGCATTGGGAGATACCCATTGGTGTAGGTATCCAGCAACGCTTTTGGCAAGCGATGTTATAGCTTTTTTAATACCAACGGTCTCTTTTGCAACACTTTATAATGCTGGCAAAGGACATAATGCAATGCTTTTGAAACAATTTATAGTGACGATTTTAAACTGCTGTTATTTTTCTCCATGAACTAAAAATGCTGCTATAGCTTCAAACTGAAAATGTTGCTATTGCTTCAAAATTAATAACGCTTCAAAACACTGGTGGAAACTATTTAATGCTGCTAAAACTTTCCTTTCAGTGACACTTTTGAACGCCACAAAATTTATTCATATTTATTTTACTATATTAGATAGTTTAAATTGTAATAAAATTAATCTATTATTGCAAATTTTCAATAAGTTTCTTTGTATATATCCACAATACATAATACAACTGCAAATATTTACAAAAATAAATAAAAAACACTAATAACTCAATTTTAAAATGCAATGAAATTTACATTTTCATAATCCGCTATCATTCTTAACATTCATTACACAAATTGGTCATAAAAAAATAAAATAAAACAAGTATTTAATATACTTGACACAAACTATTTCGAAAGGTAAGTTGCCTAAACTTGAGAGCACAAATCAGAATTTCATATGATGCCATCTTTGTGAAAACTTCCAATGAAGAAAATGAAATCCTCTCTCAGTGTTTTTATATTATTCTGTTACCAACAACACAAATGACAATAATTTAGAAAAATCTCTTCGATTTTAAATTCTTTATAGTATATTATGAAAATTTTAAGTGATATATTTTTAGATGAAAATATGCAATTAACAACAAAGAACATCAACTCAAAACATCTCAAATATTATGTTTGCATCATATAACATTGATCTTAAGGAGGGCAATAGCAAAACACTGAACAGTAGCAGCAACAAAAATAAACTATTAGAAACTTGGTGCCTAGATGCTGTGAGAAGTAGGTAAGGATACCTTACTATGGTGGGTTAGCAAGGATAGATCAGTTATTTACAGTAAGACTCATAAAGAAAGTTGGAGTAGCAGAGTAACAAACAAACACTCCTGAAGAAGGATGTGATGAATCACTAGAACATATGGTTCAAATTAATTACCTATTTGTCATGAGAATACGACCTACACCATAAAGTAAACCCAAATAAACACAAACCCAGGTTTTGTATTTATCGGTAACACTACAACTGCAAGCAATGACCACCTTTTTTTTATTCTACAAAAGTTGTGAAAACAACCAACAACAAAACATCCCAACTAGACAATAAAATTTTATGTGTCGAGCCAATCATAAACAAATCAAAAGGAACCAAAAAAAAATTTTTTTTTTAAATCAAGCAGAAGTTACAACACAACAATAGCAAACAACAAGAAGATGTCAATTCCAGCTCAATTCGACAATAAAATTTAGTTTTTCGGTGAGCATTGATTGAGTTGGTTGAATTCTAACTTTTCCGTGTGATGCCTAATGAAATGTAGGAGTGATTCCTAAGTTCTTACTAGGGCATGGGATAATGAATCAACTTGAAGAAGTATCAGCAATGTTTTCCAAACACAATTGATGCTAACCACCTTGATGTACTTAATTAACCACCAATAAAAACCAATCAGAAGGGTATAAATGAGCCACGCTTAAATAAACGTATTGGACCTAATCCCCTTAAGATGAGAATTTCAGTTCAAGTATATATAGCCCAACACTACTCTGCCCAGTTCATCACATTCAATCCTATAGCATAAGAGAAAATGCAACATTTATATTATGAGAATGTGTTATTTAAGTTCCAAATTTCCTGTAGTGCATTTGAAAAATCCAGCAAATACAAATTAATTGTATTCTCAACAACTCCCTGAGGCAAATTTCTCAGCAAACACAGCAAATCCAAGAAAGCAACAAAAATTCAGCAAGTAGCTTAGGCAAATTTCACATTTGGCTCAGTAAATTGGAAATGATACACATTTGACATAGCAAATTCATTTGGCAACTTCAGCAAATTCTTTAGGCAAATGCAACAAATTTCACGTCCTTGACAGCAATACAACAAATTCATTAGGTGCAGGAATTTGGATAAAATAAATATTGTTCATGAGCCGATGAAGAATTTAAGGGGATATGCATTAGGTAAGAGAAGTGTCTATTATATTCTCACATAAAAGGGGAAAAAAAGTTGATGAATAGAATGTACCTCGATCGGAAAGGTTCTATTCCTTGATTCGCATAAGATGATCTTTCGCGTGTTTGTGGAAACGTTTCATCAAGGGTGTCGCTAGTCCCATCATAAACCTAAGTTACACAACAAACAACTCACATGAATAAATGGAATTAATTTTTATAAAGCTGTAAATTAACTAATAGAACTTGGCACTACAATAATTGTAATTCAAAACACTTTAGAAATTCTAAGCAAGAAAATTAGAAAGCTAACATATAATAGGCACATACAATATTTTTTGATGTTGTCTCATTAATGGGTGTTCCATCTTTCTTTATATGAGTTGTTATATATAGTTGTGCTCGGTTAGGTGCAAACCTCTTTTTTTTTTCCTGTGTTGAAACAATTTCAGCTTTATAATTAATTTTTATTATAATAACCTAGCTCAAAATATCAAACAACCAATAAAATTTAGTGTGGCATTGTATATCCATGTTGTACGTACGTTTTGGAAGAGAGTGCACCGCTGCAAAATAAATGTGTATTGGAGACCAATTTAATGAAGTGAGAGCAAGTAAAGAGAGGGGGAGAGAGCTACAAAATTCTGCGGCATCTTTTGGTTTTGAGAGACATCAACTTTGTACATGTTATATAGATGAGACAGTGTTTCAGTTCTTAAATAATTGAACACTAACTAAGAATAATTGTTGCTATGAAGCTTTGGAAAGTTTCTGATTTCAGGATACATTAATAGATTTACTTTGATGTCTATTCTGAAGTATAAGTATATTTGAAAAGTTGCTCATTCAACCTTTAGTTATATTCTGTGTGAAAGGGAGTGCTTATGTTATTTCTTCCGCTCTAACTTGGCAGAAGTCTCAGAAATTGCAGCTTGCAAGGAGCTGTGCCTGATCTTAGCAGGATTCCAAACCTCAGCTATTTGTAAGTTGGAATGTTTCTCAAACCCACTAGGGTATTCTAATATTTACCTTTCCTAATGCAACCTTTGTCACTGTAGTGTACTTATTTCCTTTAAGCTTTTTGGCTGATAATGGCTCTACTATTAACTGGACTACTGTTACAGAGATCCCAGGCAGAATCAGCTCACTGGATCCATATCATCAAATCAGCTATCTAAAAGTATGACAATAATGTATTTAAATGAGAAGATAGACCAGCCAGTTGTATAATACACATAAATTTCTCTACACACATTTCTAGGCTTCACTATTTTTTGGTGCTCCATCTTATTGTAAATGAATTGTCGAAGCTACACACCATGTCTTCACTCAAAGTCAACTTGAGCAAGATGTGACAACGAATCTCAATGATAGGATATTCATCTTTACCACCATGTCTTGTGCAGCGACCTGTCAAGTAACCAACTTAATGGATCTATTCCAGAAAGTTTCTCAGATCTCCCTTCCCTCCAGAAATTGTGAGTATCGTCATAGTTCTTTGGCATTTTGTTTTCTTTTACAAAACATATATAAATAGTAATCATTATACAATACTTTAAAGAGTAATCCTTTGGAGCATTGAGGGAATATACGCAGTGTAAACTTTAGCAATATTGATAATAAATGCTTTTAGCTTTTTCGAATGCTCTTCCAGTGCATACTTGATAATATGTGTGAATTATTGTTTGCTACGGGTCACTTGAGAATAATCATTTGACTTGTTCTGTCCTTGCTAGCATTTGGCAGAACAGGTCCTTCAGTGCAAAAACCAGATTTTTACCATAAGAAAGAGCTTGAAGCATGAAACTAGTTTTATGGTTCAGAAATGAATGGCGTATATTACTTTGCCTCTATGTCAAAGCTATATCTTGCTGATTTTCCCCTCCATGCAATTCACAAATGCAGTGATCTACGGAATAATTCACTAGAAACCACTTTAGGATATCTTAATCCTCCGAAAAATGTTAGCCTTAGGTATGTTCCTTTTTTAAATAAAAATTTTCCATAAACCAATTTCCAATGATATTGCATATTCTATGTAATTCAATGATTTAGATTTAACTAACTGTAGTATGTTCAGTGTTCTGCAATTGAAGTTCAAATGTGAGTACAGTGTATTGGGTTTTATAGGATATAGAATGTGCACCTGTGCCTCTATAACTTTGGAATGATGAGCTCAGGTTGCATGAGCCCAATAGTTATCAAAGATATCATATATTCCAACGCAACTCACAAACTCCATTCCCAACTCTATCCTCATTTAAGATGAAAACATTGCAGGAAAGGTAGGAAAGTGGCTAAAACATTTTTTTTTTTTTTTTTGGTGCTTCCCCAGCATATTTCTTTTCTTTCACCCAAATGTAGACTAGGTGTTCTAAAGGATCAATATACATTTGTAACTGTTCCATTTCATGAAAACTTAAAGACTAGTATATTCGTGTGTAATAACATGTGGAAGAGTATAGATCTAACCCATATTTGCCATCAGCATTGAGAGTCCATGTAAAGAGGCTAACCGTTGAGTTTTGATTCCTGGTGTCTACATTGATGTCAAGATCTCTGTATAGAAATGTTGGTGGATTTATGAACTTTGAGAAAATAATAGCGAAGTTAAAAAAAAGAGCACATATAAGTTAAACATGCATATCATTATTGAAAGCAAGTTGTTCTACAGCAAATTCGAGTTGTTCCAACTTCCAACCCAATAAACATGGAAACCAACAATTGTCCCAGGCTCCTAACAAAAATTTAATAACCATAATTGTAATGTCAAAGTGTCATTAGAGACCATGGTAGTATTGTTAACAGAGCAATTGCCAATTGCGGTTCAGCATGTTCTTCATGGCCACAGGAATAATTAAAGTTAAATTCTTCATCATTTTTCGCAGCAACTAGCCAAGTTCATCTGGGTCTATAAATTGAATTTCCACCACAATCTCCTCAGTTTTTTCATTAAACAAATTACATATTTACAGGATTCAATCAAGCTTCACCGCGTCATTCTAAACAATCAGAATTTTTTTATTTTCTATTGAAACCCATATTAGTTAACCACCGGACCAGACCAATTTATATATCACCAATTGAAAGATTTCATATACATATGTACATTTACAGATGCAGTCACACGCACATAAACATTAGTCATTACCGTGTTGTGAGGAGGAACAGAGAGAGGGATGATGCAAACCAAAGTTCCCATGGTCATGATTTGCTCGAGAGAAGATGTTTGAGGCTTCATGGAGGAGAGTTAAACGTGGTCTCCATTGATTTGCTTAAGGAAGAACGGTCGACGGCTTGATGGTATAAGAACTAGGGTTTCCATTTTGGTAGAGGATACCTTTCACGATTTTGTCTAATGTCAAATAATCATCAAGAATTCAGGAAAGGTAGGGACTCTTGGGGGATTCTTGGCGGGGGATTTTGGCATGGTAATTTGAGGACTTTTGTATAGGAAATCAAAGACCTATTCCAGCAGACCAAAAGAACCGCTGCTTCATGGAAAACCTATTCCAGCAGCTGAGTTTAAAAATGCAACCAAAACACATGATTTATAGCAGTTTTCTTAATTCGCTGCTAAATTTGACTTATAGCAACGATTCTTTAAATCGCTGGGGTAAAAACGGTAGGAAAAATCAACTTTTGTAGTGCTAAAAACAGGAAGGAAAAATTAAAAAAAAAAAAGCAATCATGTCTTCCTAATAAATAAACAAAGTTAATGTGGTCCGGTAGAGATGGATGCTTCAATAACTACCAATATATAAATTTTGCATTTTTGTCAAGTAGGGAAAAAATGAAGGATACCTATATAGCCCTTATCAGTAATCATCTTATTCTCCAAATCTTCAGCAGCCTCAATCATGCCTTGGGCGTTGTAGGCTTGGATCATGGTAGCTAAGGTGATACTGTCTGGCTTACAATTTCTCTCTTTCATTGTAAAAAATAATTCGCCCATCTTTTTAATATCACCAGCCCGACCATAGGCACTGATGATGCAGTTGAAAAATGGAGTGTCAAGAACTACATCAGAATTCTCTACTTGCCTCATAATTGAATCCACCTTGTTCAAAATACCAGCTTTACTATAAGCACTAACAAGAGAGCAGTAAGTAATAGAGTTAGGCTTCATTCCTTGATGCTTCATTTTCAAAAAGAATTCTTCCATCTTGTCAACATTTCCAGACCTCCCAAATGTCTCCAAAACTATATTAAAAGTGACAATTGTTGGGGAGTAGAATCTTTTCCTCATAAACTCCATAACAGAACTCATCTTCACATACAAGCCCGCTTTCCCGTATGATCTAATCAAGATGTTAAATGTCTTTATGTCAGGTACTATCCCCATTAACTGAAATTCATCAAAATACTTCTCCATTTCCTTAATCTTCCCACAAATGCCATAAGCCCCAATAAATGAATTAAATGTGAAAACGTCTGGAGGGCATCTGCCACTTTCGATCATTTTTGTCAACGAGTTCTCCATCAGTTCAAACAGCCCAGCCTTACCATATCCATCAATCAGAGTGTTGTATGTTACTGTGCTACATTCAACTCCCAAGTATGACATCTCAGTAAGTATGCCCTCAATGAGATCAAAACGATGGAGCTTAGTGCAGCAGTTGATTAGAATTGAATAGGTATATACATCTGGTTTGCAATCAGAGACTGACTTCATAAGGTCAACAGTATGAAATGCCTCGTCAAAGAGGCCACCGAGGCCATATGCACTCACAAGTGCAGTGTAAACATCAATGGTGGGTTGAAGCCCATCAGACCGCATTGTCTCAAAAAGCAAGCTAGCTTGTTTGGGCTGCCTGCACTTGCCAAGCATCACTAAAAGCTTCGTGTACGTTTGGCATTTTGGTTCATACCAATGTTGCTTGCGAAGAAGCCTGAAAATCTATCAACAGGAAATGCGTGTTTTTTTAGGAAAATATTAGACCAGAAAATAGACAAGATATAAAATCTAATTGTCATTAGTATTTGCTGAGAGGCTGTGACGCTTGAGCTTTAGCAGAGAAACAACATGCCATCATAAATTTTTAGTTAGAAATTTCTACGAGACGAATTAAGAAAAATTACCATTCTTTTAGTCAAAACAAAAAAGTTCAGTGTTAACAAAACTAGAGTAAGCATTATCGAAAACCTCGACTTCATATGGCCACTTCACAAGGTTCTTTTTCTTTGTAATCTTGGATCAAATTCTTATCGCTGACAACTTATTCTTCACAACGGAGAATATTTCTCTAACCTTATCAAAATGAAAACTCCCATTGCCCAGTGTTTCAACCACTCCCCCTCCACACACGCTCACACTGATAGGGACAGTAAAAGGGTGGAGCAGGCCCAGGTTTGTAGTGTCCCATCCTGACCCCGTGTCTTATCAAGGTGGGGTGGAGTGAGAAAAATAGAAGTGGAAGAAGAGCGGTGGGGCAGCGGAAGTAATTTGCTAACTTTAAAAGAGAGTATTAATAAGATTGAGACATGATTTGTCGTGTAAGGGAGAATGGTGGATTAGTGATGACAACTAAAAGGATTTAAAAAAATAAGAAATAGAAGTAAAAATGAGAAATTTGAGCTATTTTTTATGTTTTAGTCTCTTATTGTAATTTTAAAAAAAATAAACCTTATTTATATATATATTGGAAAAATATTTAAATAATAAAGCTTATGATGTAAGAAGTTTAGTCACGTGACCATAACTACTTGTTGGATATGTTGGGTTTTTGTTAGGATTTGTTAAAAGGTGATGCAGCCGTTAGAATTTGTCTTCATTGCCAAGATTCCATATATTGGTTCGATGACACGGTTTCTTTCTTAATAGGACTAGCCTAAGGCAACTGTTCCTATAAGGGTATGCTATAATGTCGGAGCAACTGTTCCTAAGGTAACTGTTCCTATAATGTCGGAGCAAAGCCTTCATCTCTTGCCTCCAGGTAACAACCCCCACCATCCCATCCCAATGTCCCAATCCCATGGTGTGTGCCAAGAACTGTGACATGCCTAAGCTGCCCAGGCACAAGTGACATTGTATACTATTGATGATACTTGGGATGACGTAAAATGGAGTACAATAATAGGCTCCTGTTAAATCATTTCGGTTTTACAATTAGGCTCCATTTGTTTCGACGTAAAATATTTTCTAGTAAAATATTTTTCCTATTTTCTAGTGTTTGGTTGATAAAAACAATGTAAAATATTTTTTTTAATAAAACATTTTACATTATTAGACCAAATTTGACTTTCAAAAAAAAGTCGTAAGTTAATTTTGGAATTAGACCTTCGAAACCTTCACACACGAATGCTTCCCACCTTTTGTCATTGTCATAGCAACAGAGGAGAATGAGAGAGAAGAGAAGCAGGCAAAACATCTCAAGCCTGAGTGGTTCCTTCTTTTCCAGGGATCTCTCTCTCATTCTCTTCCCAAACCATAAAAAACTATTGTACTAAAAATATTTTTGAAATGTTAACCAAACACCAGAAAATACAAGGAAAAAAATAATTTTTACAAAATCATTTTACATGAAAATATTTTCCATGGTAAAATATTTTACGTCGAAACAAAACGGAGCCTTATTGTATAATATATTCCCTAGACTTATTTTGTGTATTAAAAATCATATTAATTTAAATTATTCTTTATTGTAAATATTCTTAGGCTTATTTTGTGTATACAAAATCATATTGATTTTATTTAGTCTTTATTATAAATATTCTTAGGCTTAAATCTTATTCATTTTTAAGTTTGTCTTTTTTTGTATGCTTATAAATAGTTCCTCCAATTTAAAGAAAAATATACAAAAAATATTTATTTTGCATGGTATTAGCCTAACTTACAGTCATTCTCTTGTCCTTTTTTGTAATTTCTTTTTGCACCAGACTTGGTCTCTTACTTGATTTTTCCCTTCCCACCATGTCAACCATTTCTACAACTGTGTCAACTCTCTTTCCCACGACCCCTGCTACCCTCTCTATTTCCACAATCACAAATCTAATAACCATCAAGCTTACAAATGATAACTTCCTTCTCTAATCTCATTAGATTGAGGCATTTATGTATGGTCAAAACCTGCTACGATTTGTTGATGACTCTCTTCTATGTCTCGCTACTGATCCCAACCATTCTCTCTGGCATTGGATTGACAAAACTCTTGTCAATATTATTTCCGCAATCTGAGCCTATACTTGCCTCAATCATTGGTTGTAAAACCTCTGCTGACATCTAGACTTTCATTCAAGAGAACTTTTCCCAAAAGTCAATTTCTAACTGCTCAGTTTATTGCAAATGTCCCACCGGCCTGTCCCGTGGTACCCGTTTTGTCTTTGAATATCTTCAAAAAGCCAAAACTATTGCTAATGCTCTCACTTCCATTGGTGAGCCTGTTTCCAACAAGGATCAAGTGAATGCTATTTTAAGTGGCCTTTGTTCTGAATTTGACATGCTAGTTATTGATATTGAGAGTTTTGACACCTTACTCTACTTTTCTACTCTACACTCTCGCCTACTCAACTTTGAAGCACGTCACAAGACTTTGGCTCAATGTACTCCTTCTGTTGTTTGGGTTTCTCATACACTAACTCCTTTCCACCACTCCAGTTCTCGAAATAATACTAAAAATAGAGGAAAGAGGTATAATGGTCATCACAACCAACTGCGCACGACCACAACCAGTTTTCATGGCTCCTCTACTACATTAAACCCTTCCCTTTTTATTAACCCTTGTCAGCTCCATTTTGGTTTTGGACATAGAACTCGTTCTTGTCTACAATTGTCTTCCTTTGCATACTCCCATGTATCGAACCCTCTGCACTATGCCTTTTGCGGTCTTCAAAGTGCCCCAACTATGCCTACGCAAACTTATTATTCTGGTACTTCTCTTGGATACTCATCACAAACACCTTATGACTCTGCTTGGTATCCCGACTATGGTGTGTCTATTCACATGACTGGAAATCCGACTCTTCTCCAGCAGTGCTCACCATACATTGAACCATACACTAGACCAGCGCTCTGCCTTCTACGTTTCCCGGTCTTCAAATTGCCCTAACTCCGTTTACGTAAACTTATCATTTTGGTACTTCTCTTGCATACTCATCACAAACACCTTATGACTCTACTTGGTATCCCGACACCTGTGCGTCTCCTCATGTGACCGAAAATCCAGCTCTTCTCCAGCAGTGCTTGTCACATCCCAAAAATTCGGGTCACGCGAACCACCCAAGAAAACCCGTTTTGAAATACCAAGATCCATCAAAACCACCCGAACCCAAACAGATCCAAGGACGTAGATAAAAGTAAACTTAAAACTTTTGAAAAATGCACTTTCGATGGTTTATTTTATGTAAAAGAAGAACACAAAAGGATAAGATCGAAGTCCCCAGGAGCCAAGGTTTAAAAACAAAACAATCAGAACTTTTACCTTTTGCCCAGACCACTCGATCGGTCCAAAGACCGCTCGAGCGGTCCCTGCATGCTCACTGTTTTTCCCATGGCCTGTAAAACAACCGAGGGTTCTCATTGACCGCTCAAGCGGTCCATCGAGCAGTCTGTCTTTTTGGACCATTTTTCAAAAAAAAAAAAAAAAACTTTCTTACCCAACACTTTAACTATTTTCCAACCCTTTTGAAAACCATCAAGGCATAACAAGCCAACTAAAACAAGGTTCAAACCTTCCTCAAGGAACGAGAATTTATGTTAAACATAAAATCATCCGAAAACGATTTTATTAAAACGTTGGAACCAACAACACCAAAACCGTTACATCCATCATCATACAAACATTACATGCATTGATATCAAGGCCCTAATGCTTACATAACATATGTTTTCAAGTTCGAAACATATAATATCATTACAAGATCCTTTGACAAAAACGATAATAACTACCGAACAACAAAACTACTAATAACAGCAAAAGAGTTTTGTCTTCGCCTCCTCCAGGGCTCACTACGATCAAGTTACGTGATCAAATTCACCTGAAAAGTTTTAAATCCCACAACGTGAGTCAAAGTCCAATAGGAATAGACTAGCATGAATTAAAAACATAACATGCAATTCCGAATTTTTTGAACAACTCGACTACGCAAGCCTCAAAACGGTTTTCCATCCTTAAAACTACAAGTTTTCATATAATCCCATAGCACCCAACAATTTAATAAACAAAAACAACACGCTATTTTCCAACTAAGTTTCCACAACTCACAATGATTCCTATGCACCGACTATGTCGCCCCGGCGACATAGGTAACAACTATAGACTCTCGCCCATTAACCTAGTTCTGGGGCATCCAATGACACGCTAGTTAATGACAAGTTCTATACGTGGCTACAACAACAAATGCCTCTCACTGGGGCAACCACTTCATATACGAGGATTAACCCGAATGAACAAAGTACCTACTTGCGCAAAATTTCTGAACTTTCACTTAGAAGCAATGGAGGCCCATGTACACACATTCTTACGGCACATCTATAGAATCATTAAAAAGGCATACAGTTCAACTACGAAAACGTTTGTAAATACACACAGCCATGTACAAAACATCCAACGATATTCAGCCATGTCGTCCATATAACCATGGAGATCGATCAACATTTTCGAAATATTTCCACCATCCCAACCGGATCGTTAAAAAACCAAGGTTCAACCCCAAGCGTTAGCTCCAAACCTCCAAAACTATGTTTTCGCGACATATAAATAAATTCTTCCAGTTTTCAAAACTCATCTTTTCGAAAACCACGGACACATGCATCCACCAACTTTGTAATAAATCATAAAAACGCATAACATGCTTTTTATCCAACCAGGCAAGGTTTAAATACAAAGTTAAATATTTATAGCATTTTAAAACGATAAAAACACATATAATCACATGCAACACCCTTTTAACGTAAGATATACTAGAATCTTATCTCAGAGAGTTAAAAACTCGAAACTTTAAACACTGGCAAGAAACCAAAGTCGCCAAAACGAGATTCCGTTCTGATGAACGCGAAGCCCACGGCGAAGATATCAACAATCGACTATCCCAACGCCAAAAACCGGACCTGAAGTAAGCCAAAAGCTAGAGAGAAGGGCTGAAGTTTTGTTTTTCTTCCAAGAAAAGAAAAGAAAAGCTTGTAAGAAGCTTCGGTCAAAAAACCAAGGCAAGAGCTGGCACTTTATATAGCCAAGGCAGACAGACTGCTTGAGCGGTCTAAGGACTGATCAAGCGGTCCTGCCCAGAAAGAGCACAACTTTCTGCTGCAACACCCGACAAGAAAAGGATTGAAAGCCACATGCATATCTAAGCCAACACATACATAAAACATATAGAAACGCACTTTCCTATAAAGATTAAAACGATAGCCAACACGTCACATAATAACATTACAAAATTAAAAGGAACCGGGTCTCACAACTCTTGCCCCTTAAGGAATTTCGCCCCCAAAATTCGTTATCAGGTCAAAAAGAAAACAACTCCGGATACCTAGCACGAACATCGGACTCAAGCTCCCACGTAACTTCCTCGACACCGTGATAAAGCTACAGAACCTTAACATATACAATGGTCCTCCCTCTCAACACTTTCTCCTTCTATCCAAAATCCTCACAGGTCGTTACTCAAAAGATACATGAAACACGTTGTGCACAGATGACAACTGAGAAAGCAAAGCCATACGGTATGCTACCTCCCCAATCCTTGCCAGGATTTCAAACTGCCTAATAAAACGCAACGACAACTTCTGGCTACGACCAAATCTCATCAAACTCGACGTGGAAAAATCTTCAAAAACACGTGGTCCCCCACCCCAAACTTCAAAGGTCTCCTCCTTTGATCGGCGTAATTCTTCTAACGACTTTGGGCCATCACCAAGCGTTGGCAAATCATAGTAATCTTCTCCGCCATTTCCCGCACCAAGTCGGGTCCCAAAACTGCTACCTCCCTCGCATCTATCCAATATACTAACGACCTACATGACCTGCCATACAAGGTCTCAAAAGGCGCCATCCAAATGCTAGATTGATAACTATTATTTTGTGCAAACTTAGCCAACTGCAAATGATCCTCCTAAGACCCCCGAAAATCGAGTGTACAAGCTCTCATTATGTCCTCCAAAATCTGTACAGTACATTCAGATTGTTTGTCCGTCTGAGGATGAAAAGTAATGCTGAAAAGCAAATTCGTCCCCAAACCTACCTGAAGACTCTGGCAAAAGCGAGATGTAAAGCGCGAGTCTCGGTTGGAAACAATAAATACAGGTACTCCGTGTAACCGAACAATCTCACTGACATACAGCCAACTCAACTTGTCCACGGAATCCTTCATCCGAATGGGAAGAAAGTGTGCAGACTTCGTCGGTCTATCAACCACAACCCAAACAGTATCATGTCCCTTAGGCGATCTAGGAAATCTAGATACAAAATCCATCGTGATGTTCTCCTACTTCCTTTCCGATACTGACAACGGTTGTAACAACCATGCTGGCCTCTAATGTCCTGCCTTCACTTGCTGGCAAGTAAGGTACCGAAAAACAAACTGAACCACATCTCTCTTCATTTCCTTCCACCAGAAATGACGGCGCAGATTAATACATCTTGGTGCCTCCTGGGTGCACTACAAGACAAGAATGGTGGAAATCACGTAGCACATCACCACGGCACGACTCTGGCACAAACACTCTCCCAGCAAATCCCAAACTCTAATTCGGGCTCACAACCCATCTCTTGGTGTCTACCCCACTTGCAACACGATCCCGTAACATCTGAGCTTCCTGATCTATCTGTTGAGCCTCCAGAACACGGGTAATCAGCACGGGTCGCGAAACCACTGAAAATAAGGTCGCACCCTCCTTTGTCCCATTCTCGCGTGGCAATGGAAGCTAACGAACCATGAGATCTCCTGTTAAGAGCATCAGCCACAACATTGGCATTCCCGGAGTGATACTGGAGATCAAAGTCATAGTCCTCCATTAACTTCATCCACCGTCGCTAGAGTAAATTCAGGTACTTCTGAGAAAATAGGTATTTTAAACTCTTGTGATCCGAGAAAACCTCAAAATGCTCACCATACAGGTAGTGCCGCCATACCTTCAAGGCAAAAACCACGGCTGCGAACTCCAAGTCATGCGTCAGATAGTTTTGTTCATGAGTCTTCAACTGTCGAGACCTGTAAGCCACAACCTTACCCTCCTGCATCAAGACACACCCCAAGCCATCATACAATGCATCACATTAATCCGTATAACCCAAACCTTGCTCTGGAATAACTAACAGTGGTGCACTCATCAATCTCTTCTTCAGCTCCTGGAATGCCAACTCACAAGACTCACTCCAAACGAACTTAACTCCCTTATGCGTAAGGCGAGTCATCGGCACGGTGAGTCGAGAAAAATCTCTCACGAATCGTCAGTAGTAGCCTGCCAAACCCAAAAAGCGGCGGGTTTCAAACACACTTTTCAGTCGTTCCCAACTCATCACTGCATCAGTCTTTGAAGAATCCACAGATACTTCATCCCCCGATACCACATGTCCAAGAAACTTCACCTCAGGCATCCAAAATTTACACTTCTCAAATTTCGCATACAGTCGATGCTCCCTCTGAAGCTGCAGAGCAACACGTAGATGCTCCTCATGTGTCTCCCTCAATGGTGAGTAGATAAGAATGTCGTCTGCAAACACGACCACAAAGCTGTCAAGATATAGATGAAATATGCGGTTCATCAATTCCATAAATGTCGCAGGTGCATTTGTCAAACCGAACGGCATGACCTAAAACTCATAGTGACCATAACGAGTTCGGAAGACAGTCTTCGATATATCTTCTTCCCTGATCTTCAAATGGTAATATCCCGACCTCAAATCAATTTTAGAAAAACAGCATGAATCCTTTAATTGATCAAACAAATCATCAATTCTCAGCATAGAATACTTGTTTTTCACTATTACCTGATTCAACTTTCAATAATCAATACACAATCTCAAGAACCCATCCTTCTCTTTGGCAAACAAGGCCGGAGCTCCCCATGGTGACATACTCGGGCGTACAAACCCCTTGTCCAGCAACTCCTGAATCTATACTTTAAGTTCCCGCAATTATGCTGATGCAAAACGATAAGATGGCATCGAAATAGGAGCAACTTCCGAAACAAGATCGATAGAAAACTCTACCTCACAATTCGGTAGCAACTCAAACCACAGGGGAAAACTCTCCTCGAATCCCAAAAGCATCATCCAACATGAGAGCAGAAAAGAGGAAACTAAGGTTTCCTTGGTTTCGCACAACACCGGGCATGGGGATACTGAACCATCATCCCGATCACCCATGAAACAAAAACAATCACCCCCAAGTATACAAATCGATACCCTCCATCAATCACAATTGATATAGGCACGATAGGTGGTCTGCCAATCCATCCCTAGGATGATATCAAACGTAGTTATGTCGAGAATGATGAAATCAAACTCTAAACAGCGACTGGCGACCTCTAATTCACAGGATCTACAAACTCGTCCCAACACCACGTCCCCATTGGTCGGGGTCTCTACACACTGCTACCCAACGAGTCTATCTCCAACCCCAAAGCAGATGCAAAAGCAGACAAGATAAAGAAATGTGATGCTCCCATGTCGATAAAAATATTGGCCCATGAACGATACACTAAGAGAGTACCTCTGATGACTAAAGTGGTTGCTGCGGCATCAGACACAATCGGTGCCTTCGAGGAACTAAGATCTATGAGGGCGTACACTCGGCCTTGCGGTCCCCTAGTCTACCCACCATAACTCTACGTTGCGGGCTGTCGTACTGACTGAACAGAGGCACCCCTTTCCGTAACCCTGGAAATCTGAGCTGCTGGTTGCTGCTGTGGCTGCCGGTAAGTCTGTCGTCCCTGTGCGGACTGAACAACTGGTGCACCTGTCATGCTCTGTACACTCCCTCCCAGAGGATAGTTCCTACGAAAATGCCCTATTTAGCCACACCTAAAACAGACTGGTGGTTCTCTCCCCTGAGACTGGACAAGTACTGAACTCTGGAATTGCCTCTTCTGCGGGCAATCCAACGCACAATGCCCTAGTTGCCTGCACCGGAAACAAATGAACTCCCTCTGCTCCGACCTTCCAGATGAAGCCACCGAGGGTGCTAGTGCAGAAAACTGTTGCTGATATGATCCCGCAGAATGAGAATTTGGACCGGATAACCTTTGTCGTTTATTCCTGCGCCCCTCAGATTGCGCACCTCCTCCACCCTGTTGGGCTCTGCCCTCTCTTGCCTTGCGTGTTTCGTTCACGGTATTTTCTATGGTGATGGCTGACTCCACCAAATCCTTAAATACGCACATCCTTAATGCCGCTACTCGATCTTTGATTGCGAATCTCAAACCCCTCTCAAACCTCTTTTGCACGCAATTCATCTGTAGCTACAACTTCCTGTGGAAAACGGGACAAGTTGGTGAACTCCTGCTTGTGCTGAACCACATTCATCACTCCTTGGGTGAGAGAAGAAATTTCTCCCGGTATAAGTCTCTAGAGGACTCAAGAAAAATTTCCTCTAGAAATACTTAGGCAAAAGCTACCCACGTACCCTCCACGATAGTTCTGGAAAATTTCCACCATTTATAGGTGTCAACCCTTAGCTGAAAAGTAGCAAATGCAACTCTCAAGTCATCCTCAATTATCTGCAATGTATCCAGAATCCTTGTCACAAGCTCTAGCCATTCAGTGGCCACCTTGGGATCAGGATCTCCAACAAAGGTAGAAGGATCAAAACGCTGAAACTCACACATCGCAGTAGTCGCCTTCGGCTCGGGTACTCTCGCTCCTCCCCTAGCGGCCTCAGCTAACTGACAGATGGAACCCACAATCTCACGTAGCAACCCTACCCCGTTTACTGGTTCTTGGGGAGCATTAGCATCCCCAACATCAGGGATTGACACATCCCCTTGGATTAAACCACGGCCACGGCCTCGACTACGGTCACAGCCTCGACCATAGTCACAGCCACGGCCACAGCCTCGACCATGGCCTCGTCCTCTCCGCACTAACATAACTTCTATATAAAAGAAATATAGAACATAACAACATAAGATTCAACTCATTATGTTATTACCGACATATGCCACATAATCATACTAACACTTAGCCATCTAAAATCATGTAAACAAATTCCACGTACCGAGGAGCACCAACAAAAGTGATGAGTCAATTTGGGTAACCTACTTAAATTCCTTGCTAGAAAGTACATTGGCCAAACGCATTTCTAACTTGGCTTCCAAGTTTGTTAATCCAAACGCCCGAAGATAAAACTAATCAATTCTAAGGTCCAACCTCCATGCTCATGTATACACAGCATCCTCATGCTCAACAGATTATCATTCTCATGTTATTAAAACACTTAAACACATGCAATCAATCACATGCAAACATACTCACAAGGTGATGCAACCTCTCCCACGGCTCTTAGGTATTTGAACCAAGAGCTCTGATACCAAGTTATCACGCCCCAAAAATCCAGGTTATGCGAACCACCCAAGAAAACCCATTTTGAGATACCATGATCCATCAAAATCACCCGAGCCCAAACGTGTCCAAGAACGTAGATGAAAGTAAACTTAAAACCTTCGAAAAACGCACTTCCGAGGGGGTTTATTTTATGTAAAAGAACCCAAAATATTTTATGTAAAAGAAGAACCCAAAAGGATAAGATTGAAGTCCCTATGAGCCAAGGTTTAAAAACAAAACAATCAAAATTTTCACCTTTTACCCAAGCCGCTCGATCGGTCCAAAGACCGCTCGAGCGGTCCCTAAATGTTCACTGTTTTTCCAACGGCCTATAAAACAACCAATGGTTCTCATTGACCGCTCAATAGACCACTCGAGCCGTCCATCGAGCGGTCTGGCTCTAGACCATTTTTCAAAAAAAAATATATATTTCTTACCCAACACTTAACTATTTTCCAACCCTTTTGAAAGCCACCAAGGCATAACAAGCAAACTAAAACAAGGTTCAAACCTTCCTCGAGGCACAATAATTTATGTTAACATAAAATCAACCGAAAACGATTTTATTAAAACGTTGGAACCAACACCACCAAAATCGTTACATCCAACCACGAAACTAAAACAACCAACCCATGGTTTCTCTCATCATCATACAAACATTACATGCATTGATATCAAGGCCCTAAGGCTTACAAAATATATATTTTCAAGTCTGAAACATAAAACATCATTACATGATCCTTTGACAAAAACGGTAATAACTACCGAACAGCAAAACTACTAATAATAGCAAAAGAGTTTTGTCTTCGCCTCCTCCAAGGCTCACCGAAATCAAGCTACGTGATCAAATTCACCTGAAAAGTTTTAAATCCCGCAACGTGAGCCGAAACCCAATAAAAATAGACTAGCATGAATTAAAAGCATAACATGTAATCCCGAATTTTTTGAACAACTCAACTACACAAGCCTCAAAACGGTTTTCTATCCTTAAAATCACAAGTTTTCATATAAGCCTATAACGTCTAACAGTTTAATAAACATAAATAACACGTTATTTTTCAACCAGGTTTCCACAACCCACAGTGATTCCTATGTACCAACTCTGTCGGCCCGAGGACAAAGATAACAACTATAAACTCTTGCCCATTAACCTAGTTTCGGGGCATCCAATGACCCGCTAGTTAATGACAAGTTCTATACGTGGCTACAACAACAAACGTCTCCGACTGGGACAACCACTTCATTTACGGGGATTAACCCGAAGTAACGAGCACCTACTAGCGCAAAATTTCAGAACTTTCACCGAGGAGCAATGGAGGCCCACGTACACACATTCTAACGGCACATCTATAGAATCATTAAAAAGGCACACAGCTCAATTACGAAAACGTTTGTAAATACATACAGCCATGTACAAAACGTCCAACGACATTCAGCCCCGTCATCCACATAACCATGGAGATCAACCAACATTTTCGAAATGTTTCCACCATCCCAACCGAATCATTTAAAAACCAAGGCTCAACCCCAAGGGGTAACTCCAAACCTCCAAAACTATATTTTCGCAACATATAAATAAATCCTTCCGGTTTTCAAAACTCATCTTTTCGAAAACCATGAACACATACATCCACCAACTTTGTAATAAATCATAAAAACGCATAACATACCTTTTATCCAACCAAACAAGGTTTAAACACAAAGTTAAATATTTATAGCATTTTAAAACGGTAAAAATGCATATAATCGCATGTAGCACCTTTTTAACGCAAGATAGTCTAGAATCCTACCTCGGAGAGTTAAAAACTCAAAATTTTAAACACCGGCGAGAAACCAAAGTAGTCAAAACGAGATTCCGTTCGGATGAACGCGAAGCCCACGGCGAGGATATCAACAATCGACTATCCCAACGCAAGAAACCGGACCCGAAGCAGGCCAAAAGCTAGAGAGAAGGACTATGGTTTTGTCTTTCTTCCAAGAGAAGAAAAGGGAATCTTGTAGGAGAAACTAAGGCAAGAGCTGGCACTTTATATAGCCCACGCAGATAAACCGATCGAGCGGTCCCGCCTAGAAAGAGCACAACTTTCTGTTTCAACGCCCGACAAGATTGGGATTGAAACCCACATGCATATCTAAGCCAACAGATGCATAAAACATATAGAAATATACTTTTCTATAAAGATTAAAATGATAACCAACACATCACAGAATAACATTACAAAATTATAAGGAACTGGATCTCACAGTGCTCACGATACACTGTATTAGATTATGCTCTTCTTGGTAATGGTGACCAACTTCCCATCTCCTATACAGGTAGCATGGCACTCTCAATTGGTTCTTCATCCTTTCGTCTTAATAACGTCTAGGTTATACCTTTCATGCATCAAAACTTGTTGTCTATTGCTCAATTTTGCCAAGATAATCACATTTTGTGTGCCTTTAGCTCCCATCATTTCTATATCTTTCACTTGACAAATGGGTTATGTCACGCTCCAAACTCCGTGCCACGTGAAACACCCATAAACAAACAACCACAACACTCAGTCCGAGAATACACTCACAAATAAACATGCATGCATTGTATATAAACACCAAACGGCATACATCACACAGCCCCAACGCCGAAAAACATGTCATAGCATACGTGAAACAGGTAGAAACAAAAAGGAAGACTATAACTCTTTCGCTCCCCAGTAATCTCCGAATCAACCTGCGTGACAGGTACCTGAAAATATTTTATCCCACACCGTGAGCCAAGGCTCAGCAGAAACTAGACAAGCATACAATGTAAACAAAACATGCTAGGAAATCAAAGTAGAGGTTTAGACTCTCTTTCAAGTCTTGAAAACATTTTCACATGAAAACGGGAAAGCGAGGATACAACCATCATTTGACTCACTCACAGGAGCCCTGAAAACAGTTAAAAAAGGGTTTTTAGGTCACGATCCACATGACTCTTAAAAATAATTTAAAAACTGGGCTATCTGTCCCACAATGTATTTCATGCAATCCATGTACCCTCTCAGACCGAGAGACCTCAACTCTAACAGAACGTAATACAGATGCGTAAAACCAGCGGTCACAAGCCCCAACCACAGTCCTAACACTGGTACAAAAGATCCGTACATAGCATACATTCCCGGGATAAAACCGTATACTATGGGGTAAAACCATAGACCACAAGGTAAAACTGCAAACCACACCACGGGGTAAAACCGTAAACTTTATCGTAAGCCACGAGATGGAACCGCCGACCACGGATTATACCACGGGATAAAACCGCATGCCACGGGATAAGACCGCATACCACGGGATAACACCGCATATTACAGGATAAAACTGAAATTAACGTGGTAACACCGAGCATATCACATGCATTTACAAACCAAAGCCTTAATCGCTTCAAGACCACAAAAGGCCACTTATCCGACTATCATGTACCAAAATAAAACTATCCACTGTTCTATAAGCACAAAGCACGTACAAACACGACGTTCCAAATAAAGACGCCACATAACCCGATAAGACATCACATGCCACACACCGACATCCGTTCACCAGAACGACCCGTCCACACACTAGGACAACCAACATCCAACCCGGAAACCAACACCTGAACTTTCCACATGACGATTCTCACCAGAACCCCACCTTTAACCAAACCACGAACCCACACGTCGCACACATAACCAACACTCACATAACCGTGCCACAGACCCTAAACCAACCATGCACGTTACACCCGAGAACGGCATCACATAAACACCCAAGGCCACCATACGACCCCCGAAACCACAACGCCATTAACCAAACCCCAAAAGGGATCCAAAGGTATTTTAATCAACTAATTCCTATAAATTAATCAATTGAATACCAAAAGACACCAATTGGAAAGCAAAACCCAACCACCAAACCACCAACAAACAACCCAGAATTCAATCGACTGGACCTAACCCCTAGTCGACTGAAAAACATACTGGAAAACCACCAAAACGCCTCAACGCACGATTCAGTCGATTGAACCCCAAGAACTATGATCCAGTCGACTGAACCTATGAGTTCAGTCGACTGAACAAGCCCAGAAACCGTTTTTTTGCTACAGGTTCAACCTCCAAACCTCAAATCAAAGCCTCCAAACACCGATTTAACACCCTCGGACATACACACACCCAGGCCTACTACCAAGACCACCACAGAAACACCCGGCACCCAATTCCATCTACGAAATCCCCGAAAAATAGGTTTTAAGCTCAAAATCCAACCCTTACAGAAAATCAGATCTATAGCTATCCGACCGGTAAAAATACACCCGATTACCCCTAGCACCCTTATACAACATGCAGGTCTAGAATCTTATCTCAGTGAGTTCAAAATTCGATGCCTCGAACCACGTGCAAAATTGAGTTTCGTCAGAATCAAAATCTGACCAGATGGTTGTGTAGCCCACTGTGCCAAAAGCAAGGATCCGCTGCTGGATCGTTAAAAACCGAGCCCCGGGCCCCCGAGACTTAGAGAGAAGGCAGAGAGAAAACAGGAAACTTGTTGGAGAAAATTTAGAAAATATCTTTATAAAAATATCTAACTCTAGATATTTATAGGCCTCCAAAATATCTTCTTTTTTTTTAATTTTTGAAATTCACACAACAACGGCCCACGGCCCCAAGAACCTTCCCCGCATGCATATCTAAACCTGATCATGCATCAAAAGCAATAAAAACATACTCAAACGAAAGCACGTAACACGCGTCCGAAAACGCCGAAAAAGAAAAAGGGTCATGGTCTCACAGGTTCTCTCCTCTATCAGGGCCTATGTAGAGATGGCCTCTGCAAGCTTTCTCTCTTCCTCCTCGCATCTAGGTTCTTTCTGCGTCTTTTTAGTCGTCGCATCTATGGCATAGTAGATTAAGACATCCTTCAAGTAAAGTTATATGATTTTTGAGTTCTAATAAATTATTGTCCTCTAAATTTACCTTTAAGAAATATTTTTGTAAAGAGTATGCCTCGGGTAAATCCACGCACCTCTTGTTTCATAACCCTTATGAAATTAATATTTTTTCTCCTTTTAATCTTGTTCATTCTGATGTATGGCAATCTCCTAATGCTTCTATTTCTAGTTATAATTATTATGTACTCTTTACCGATAACTATACTCGGTTTACTTGGTTATACTTTATGCAATGAAAATTTGGAATTCTTGACCATTTTAAAAATTTCTTAGCTTATATTAAAACTTAGTTTTCTTTTGTTCTCCAACAATTCCAAAGTGATTGCGGTGAATACGATAGTGGTCCCTTCAATGAACTTTGTTCCTTTCTTGGGAATCATCGTTGCCTTTCCTGGCCTCACACCCCTAAACAAAATGGTCTCGTTGAGCGTAAGCCGCACCCCCAAAACTACATGTTTTTTTGTAATACGAGGATTTTATGTTCTTTCCTACAGAAATGTGATGCCGACATGGCTCATACCCTTCTCCTTACTAGCCATGTTCCCCTTTGTCATTTGGTTGATGTTATCTCTACTGTTGTCCATCTCATCAATCAACTGCCTTCTCCTGTCCTCCAGTGGTCCTCCCATTTCTTTCGTCTCTATTGAAAATCTCCTTCCTACTCTCAGTTGCATGTCTTTGGGTGTGCCTGTTATCCCCATTTAGGAAGTTATATGACTAACAAGTTTTTGCAAAGAACTACTGAATGTGTATATTTAGGATAGATCTTGCAGCATAAAGGATATAGGTGTCTTAACCGCAACAATGGTGGAGTTTTTATTTCCAAACATGTTCACTTTGATGAGAAAACCTTTTCGTTTTCCACTTCATCAGGCCACAGTTAATCAGTGCCCTTTCAATGCACATTTGTTCCCTTAATCTCTCCGGCTCTTGATCCTGCTTTCCCTAGCGCTCCACAAATAATTTCTCAAGACACACCTGCTATCTCCAATTCTTCTAATATTACTATCCCTGATCATCCAACAATAGTTTCCTCTCAAGCCGATGGTTGCTCCTCAGATCCTGACCCCACCTCCACACCTACTAAACAACAGATGGTTCCTCATCATCAAGCTGGAACTCGTCATCCTCAAGTTTGGACTAATGGTACAGTTAGATATCCTTTTTCTCGTGCTCCATTGCTTAGATTTCCTCTCTATAGGAACTAACATGTTATCATGGTTTCAAAAATCGGCCGTTACCGTTACATAACAGTTTCGGCAGAGACCAAGTCACGATACGGCCGCTATAGCGGTGCTACCAAATTTCGCAGCCGTAACGGCCGTTACGGTTACCGTAACGGTGGTTTCGGTAGCGTAACGGTTGTTTCGGCACATAACAGGCCGTTACGGCCGTTACTGTACAGCATAACGGAGCTCGCGACTGTGCGGCGTGTGCGTTCTGTGATAGGTGGTCCCGAGTCTCCCGACAGTCGATATTTGTCCACTCTTTCCCATTACTGTGTCTATACATCCCTCAAACAACAAATTTACTCAGCTCTACTCCATTTGTGGCAATTTTGTTTGATTTTTGAAATCTGGATCTCAGCGTCTCACCGATCGCCGACGCCCGACAGTGCCAACTTGCTTCGATTCTTCTCTCATTTTGCTTTTTCAGTGGATCTCGAAGATATGTTAACTGAACTTAGCATCTAACTGTCATATTTTTTGTATGTTGTGGAGTTTATGGCCGATCGGCGCCGTCGGGTCTCCTCGGGTTTGCGCTGATGAAGAAGATGACTGTTTTTGAGTTTTTTTTTTTTTCATTATTCGGGGCTGGAAGATGAGTTTTTTTATGAGATTTTTTGTATATTTTTTGTGTTTTTTTATGAAAAAAGTTAATGAGATGAGATTTATTTTTTTTTTTTATTTGGCAATTTCATGCTTTTATGGAGTAGTTTTTTTTTAATTATTTTTTTATTTTTATTTTATGTTTTTAAATTATTTTTATTTCTTTAAAAATTAATAATAATATACAGATCTATTCATCTATTGCTTATTTTTTAAAATTAATGTTGTATTTTTTTTATTATTTCAAAATATGTTTTTAGTTAATTTCAATCTGTTAATTGTTGAGATTTGGACCATTGGTGATTCTGGTGCTCTTGGTAGTGCACTAGTGCTAAAGTTTTTTTTTCATTATTTTTTTTTTTTATTTTTTAAAAATTAAAATTATAATTTACAGGCTTACAAATTTAATGATTTATTATTTGAAAACCTTCAATACTTGTTTAAAATATATATATATATATATATATATATAATATA
>JAOTRH010181822.1:0-11975 GCA_034768845.1 Heliamphora exappendiculata | reverse complement strand
GTGTACATGCAGTGATATCTACTATCCTTTAAACATGTATTAATTAACAGACACATCTGAAATTCATCATAAAGATAACTAAAATGTGATTGGTTCACCTAACGAAATTTATTGCTTTTGTGTTGATTTTTTTGGGTGGTTGATTTTTTTTTGTTTCAAGAACATAAAATCTGTGGATCACTGTTCTAGAGGTCCAAAAAAACTTTAGGCCCTTTTCCAGAGTTCTTTTTCTTTTTTATCTTTTAAAATCTTTTTGTTTAAATTTAAATACCCATAGCAGCTCAACTAGAGGAGCTTCTGTTTGCGCTTCTGTTTAAATTTAAAACCTTAGGATCACTGTTTAAATTTTTTTGTTTAAAATTTAAAATTTTTTTGGGCTTTTGTTTGTTGTCATTGCCTCTGAGGTGACAGCCAGGGAGCTGGCTGATACTTCTAAGGGAAATAGTGAGTGTCATTTGAATTATAAGAAAATTAATGGACCTAGATTTTTGTGTGTGTGTGTGTGTTTGAAAATTAATTGACGGCTTATAAAGTAACTCATTTCTTACAGGTTATTTTGTAGACGGTTATACCGTGGAATCATTCAAAAAACAAAGAAAATTCTGCCAATTTTTTTGAAAATTTAATATTTAGAATGCTTTCTTAAGTTTTGTGGCATGACATTAAATATTGATTAACGACAACGATGCAGGATGTGTTCTTCCCATAATCCACCTACTACTGAAGAGGATACAGAGTTGCCAGCCATGAAAAACAAAAGTAATAAACGAAAAGTAAGAGGTTCAACAACCCTACGAAAGATCATAAAGAAAAAGAGTTTTGGTGTACGGGAAGTCGCCCAATATAACCTAAAGGGTCAGCCAGTAGGGAACGTTGCAAAGCAATATAATAGCTATCTAGGTGTCCTAGCATGCACAATGGTCCTAGTAGTTTACAAAGATTGGCATAAAGTGCCAGCGGAATTGAAAGAGAAAGTTTGGAGTTGTGTGGAGATAAGTTGGCATTAATTTATTATTTTAATGTTCCGCAATTTTTCATTTCATACTTAACTTTTTGAATTGCTCAGTTGGCATATGACGTCGATCCAAGAAGTAAAAATAACGTGATAATGTCAATAGGAGAAAAATGGAGGACATTTAAGAAAAGTCTTACGAAAATCGTACTGGAAACATGGAAAATCCTGAACTCATTTCAAAGCCACCAACTATTTATAGTTTCATTGAGCAAAGACATTGGGATTCATTTGTCAAATACAGACTAACATAAGATTTTCAGGTATTCTTTTTGGTGATTTTATTACTTCATATGTCATTATTATATACTTTGACTTAACTTTTATGTCATGAATTTATAGGCATTAAGTCAAGTTCAAAGACAGAGACGGAGAAAACTATTATACAACCATAAGCTTAGTCGAAAGGACTATGCTCAGTTTGAATTGGAATTAGTAAGTTCTTTGAATTGGAATTAGTTAAGTTATTATCGAAAGTTCACTATTTGTTATTTTAAAATTTTGGTTACATTTTCTTTGTAGAAATCTAATACAAGATCTACTGGGGAAATGGATAGGAGCATTATGTGGAAGAAGGCTCGTCAAAATAAAAATGGAAAAAATGACAACGAAGAAATTACACAACAAGTTGCCAAAATTGTAAGTTTTTAGGTAATAATTTTGTTAAATTTATAATAAACATATAACACTCATTATTGTTGTCATTTAATGCATGTAGGATGAGTTAACTAAACAAGCCCAAGATGGGAAATTATCCACTAATGGTACCAACAACATCCTCACCATGGCTTTGGGTACTCTTGAACATTCTGGTCGGGTACGGGGTGTAGAAAATTTTTTCACTCCAAGAAGCTACTTCAATATGCCTAGACGTGGAGATCATTCACATTGTGAGGAGAAACACAAGTCTCTTGAAGCAGTTATTATACAAATACAAGCTCATCTCAATGCACTTAAACAACAAATACCCCGTACACCGCAATCGGATTATTTCAGTTCAAACACCTTGAAAAATGATAACATACTGTGTCAACAAGTTGATCCTATATCAAAGGATAGTATGGTGAGAATCAATACTGACATGCTACCTCCAGACCCTAAACGTAAAAATCAAAAGGTGTATATATTTTAATATTTGTGGAAGTTGATTTTTTAATATTGTTAGTTGTATGCTTAGTTGTTATTTTAATACCTAATTTCACTACTTTTTGTGGAGCAAACACTGTAAATTGGCAGTGGGATCACTTAACAACATTGTTGCTCTTGGTACGATACATGAAAGTCTTGGACCTCAAGATGTGATGCATACGGTACCAATAGAGGAAGCCATTATGCGCGTGTCCATTGATGTGGCTATTGTAAAAGATGCAATCCTTCCTATACCTATACCAGGAGAGACGACACTTGTTGGACATGCAATAGAGTATCAACTTGGGTGGCCTAAACATCTTGTATTGATGAGCGATGAGATATAAATTCTAAATTCTCTTTACATTTATTAGAAATTCTTTAAATTAAGGTATATCTCTTTACTTTCAAAATTCTTAACTTAAGAAATTCTGGGAAATGATCGTGAAAAAAATTTGGAGTACATTCAATTTTTTTCCTCGTTAGTCAAGCATGTCAAGTACGATGAAGCCATTAGCATTGAAATAGAAAAAGACATATTCGGTGACGATATCAATATTCAACTTCAAAGAGTGGATATGGAGTATATATGTTAGATAACAGAATTATCTGTAACATGCATAATGTTGTATGTTAGGTGAGATTAATTAGTATTACATGTTTTAGTTGTTGAAGCTCTCATGATTTCTTAAATTATTATGCTTGTTTTAGTAATAATTAATTTTTTTATTTATTAGTCATCTTCATCACGTTATTAATGCTTCCAATTTGGAGAAAAACTTCCTATTTATGAACCCCTATGCCATCAGTGGGAGAACCGAGTCTGGTACAAGTTCAAAATCTGCATTGCTTGCAAAGAGATTAGATGATACTAAGAATGGCCAACTACTTTTTGTTCCGCATAATATTAGGTAACTATCTTACTTTTATATATTATTTCATGCATTTGAACTATTTGAGCTTATATTTGTGACTTGTCAATTTTAGGTACCATTGGATATTGTTAGTCATTGATCCATCGTTAATGACAGTGTATTATCTTGACTCATTCAACAATAAAATTAACCCAAGTCTTCAAATTCTAATAAGCACGTAAGTTTTAAGATTTTTGTGCATTATAGTTACATCTTTTTTTTTATTTGTTAATGGTTAAAAATATTCTTTTTGCTAAGGGAACTCAAAATTTACGAGACAACCAAGAGAAAGAGGAGGACAAGTCTAGTTTGGAAAGTGGTTCAGGTATAAATGTTATTCTATTTATTTATTTTTTGTCTCAGTGGTAATTATTAATTTTTTTTAAATCAATATATTTGCATGTAGTGCCCCCAACAACGGTCAAATGTAGAATGTGAATTTTATGTGGTGAGGTACATGAAAGACTTAATTTGAGATCGGACCATTTTAGATAGACAAAATGTAAGAACAATTTTACTTTTTAGAATTATTTATTGCTTTACTAGAATTATTATTAGTTAATTTTTTTCTAAATGATTTCTTGTAGTTCAATGGAAAACAAACGTACATGGAAACTGAACTTGATGAAGTGCGAGTTAAGTGGATCAATTTTGCTTTACAAAATATGTGATCGACCTACTCTGCAATTAGATATGTGAGTTTTACTTTTCAACCACTATCATTCAAATGCATGCGATTATTTTAGATTTGATCATTATTATCAATCTTTGTTCATTTCATATGTTAAAGAGTTGGATTTGTTCATACTCATAATTATAAAGTTCAATCTCACAAGTATTATTTTGTAACATTGGTGAAATTCACGTAAAACTAAAAACTGTGTGTTTAAAACTATTGCAGGTAGGGAAAGAATAATGGAGTATCAGGGAGCATGGATTAATTTGGAGCTCTATTAAAATTGATAAATTTTAGTTAATTATTTTTAACTATAGTTATTGTTATGAGATTGATGGATACTATTTTTAGATTGATGAATTAATTTGAGACGAGTAGTTTTTAGGGTCAGAGTATTTTTAGATTGATGAATTTGAGATGAGAAGCTTTCTTTGTTAGAGTTATTTTGAAAAAAATTGTGCACTGTTTTGAGATTGAATTTGAGCTATTTTGTTATATATGTGCGTTGTTGAGATGTTTTGATACATTTAACTTGAGATGTATGATTGTATTGTTGATGTTGTGATTAAAAAGTTGGGTAGTAGTAAACATGTTTTCAATTAATAAAAGCAAGTACTGATAGCTACCTAAGCTCATCAAGAACAAATAGCATTAAAAAAATTAATTTTTTAAGTTTTAATCTCGGTTATTAACCGTGATTAAAAGTATACCAAAATCTAAGTTTTTAAACTATTACATCTCGCTTACTATCCGAGATTGAAATTATATCATCTCAGGTTTTTACTACTTTTCATCTCGGTTATTAAACGAAATTGTTTCTATTTTTTCATCTCGCTTAATACTTGAGATTAAAAGTATACTATCTCAGTTTTTCTTCGCTTTTCATCTCGGTTAATAAGGGAGATTGTTGTTATGTTTTCATCTCGTTTACTAGCCGAGGTTAAAAGTATACCATCTCGGTTTTGATTGTTTTTTATCTCGGCTAATAACCGAGAATAGCGGTTGTGAGACCCTGACCCGATTCATTTTGGAATGATTAAGTGTTCGAGATATCTCGTAACCTTCGGAAGGTGTTAGGTACATCTTTGGCATGTATTCGGGTTCCGTTGAGGCTTGTTTAATTTGGATTAAGGTTGGAAAATTAGTTTTTATGCAGAAAAACACACTGCCCTGAGGTTCGGTCGACTGGAGGGGTTGGCCCAGTCGACTGAACCAAGTTTTTCTAGTCTGGTCGACTAAAGTAGGGTGTTAGGTCGATTGAACCAAGGCGGTGGATGTTTTTCGTGTTTCCAGTAGGTTGTTCAGTCGACTGGAGTGGGGGGTCCAGTCGATTGAACTGAGGTTTTTTTGTGTTTTCTATAAATAGTAGGAGTGGAGATATTTTGGAATATTTTGAAATTTTAGATCTGGCTTCTCTCTCTCATGTTTCTCTGCCTTCTCTCTAGATTTTGAAGGTCCGGGGCTCAGTTTTCAGTGATCGAACTGTAGATCCTCAATGTTGGTGCCGGGGGCTTTGTATATATCCGGTCAGATTTTTGTTTCGTCGAAGTTTGATTTTCGAGACGTCAGGTTTTGACCCAACGAGGTAGGATTCTAGATCTACTGCTGTTATGAGGGTGATATATGTAATTGTATGCTTTTTCATCGGTAGAAAATGTATCAAATGTCATATTTCCTGTTTAAGTCTTATTTTTATGATAGAAAGCATGTTGTTAGCTTTTCTTGGCTTACTGTATGACATGTGGGAGTATGATTTTCAAAGGTTTTTCTTGAAAACAGTGGATTTTGGTGGAAAATGGTAGTTTTGTGAAAAATCTCAACACTTGGTGTTTTGGAGGTTTGGAGCTCGCCTTCGGGGTTGAGTCTCAGTTTTTGAAACATTTTGTCGAAAATGGAGAAATACATTTTGAAAATGTTTGTTGATCTCCATGTTGATGGATGAATCTATATACATGTATAATGCATTATTTTTGAGGAAATATTTTCGTAATTGAGCTACGGTACTATTGTTAGAAGATTATCTAGATGTACCGGGATGACGTGTATTTGGCACGAGTTGCCCTCGGTGTAAGTCCAGAAACGTGCGCAGAGTAGGTACTCAAGTCCTTCGGGTTAGTCCCCATAAATTGAGACGGATGGGTGCTTAGCTTCCTCGGGGTCATAACCCGTAAATTGAGTGGTTACGTTCATGGTGCTCCGTATAGAACCTGTGTGTATCTAGGCGATCCCACAATATCTGGGGGTTAGATACTGGACAGCGGTATATAGTTGCTACCTCTGTCGTATGATTGAGTCGGTACATAGGATTATATTTTTCTTTTTCGCGATGGTACATTCCGCGAGGAAAACGATGTTTTGATTACTGTTTTACCTCTTCTCCTCAGCAGTGTGGCCTGAGTGGAGCATACTATTTTATTACAGCTTACTATTTTTATCTTCCTCGGTGTGTGATCCGAGTGGAAAAGTAATGTTTTGGTTATTATTTTTCTTCAACTGTAAAAATGTGGTTTTGCATTGTTTAAATGCTTGGTTGTGAAGGAAAAACTATTTCGGGAGTCTGATGGAAAAACTTGGGATTTTATGATGTAAAACCTTTTGGCTTGTGGTTGAGTTAGCTCCCACTACATGATATGCATGGTTTTGAGGACGAAAATGTGGGATTTTATGAAATAAAATCGTTTTGAGGCTCGTGTCCACCTGATGCAAAACTTATGATTTTGGGTTGAAAAAACCTTTTCGGCTCCTGTGGTTGAGCTTGTATTCTTGTGATTGAATATTTCTTGCTTTACAGCTTTATTGTCTTTTCCTATTGAGCTTCAGCTCACGGTGTGGGATTTTGCTATAAAACCTTTTTCAGTTAAGCGTGGTCCTGTAGGTTGACCCGGTGGTGCCCGGAGGTGGCTGATGACAAGACATATGTTTTGTCTTGATTGGTAGCTTATACCTATTGTATATGTTTCATGTTTATTTGTAACATGTTGTAAATCGTATATTGTGATTATGGATGTATGCATGTTTTAATGCTTTCGAGAGAACCTTGGGTCGGTTGTTGTTTTCTGTAGTTTCATACTATGTTTTGCATTGTTGGGATCAACGGTTTACAAATGGGATTTTCAAATGGTTTTGCTTCATATAAACTTTTGTGCTTCGAGGTAGATTTTGGAACGATCTAAGCTTCTTTTAAAACGAAAAGATTTCCTTATTCAAAACTCGAATTTTGTTTTTAAAACTTGAGATGTAGGGCTATAACTGTAGTCTTTTGGTTACTCTTTTAAACCAATAAACCCTCCGTGGTACATTTTTACAAAGGTCTTGTCCTTGTTTGGTCTTCTGGTTTTAAATCCCTTTGTTTGGACGGTTTGGTGGTTATTCGGTGGCTTTTTGCGTGACCCAGAGTTTAGGGTGTGACAACTTGGTATCAGTGCTTTAGGTTCGAATACCTATGAGCCGTGGGAAGAGGGTGTGTTACCTTGTGAGGATGTGTGTGTGCTTGGTTGCCTGTGTTTAGAATATGAGCATGTTGATGTCGTGTATATTTGAGGATGGAGGTTGGACCTTATGATTGATTAGTCTTGCCTTCGGGCGTTTGGACTAACAAACTTGGGAGCCAAGTTAGAACTGCGTTTCATGGATGTGATTTCTAGCAGGGAATCTAAGTAGGTTATCCAAAGTGACGCGTCATTCTTATTGGTTCTCCTCTGTATCAGTGTTGTGTCTGCATGATCGTCGTGGCTATGTGCTAGCATGAGTATGTGGTATGTGGTAGAAATAACATGATAGATCGAGCTTAGGTTTTCGTGTTTCATGCTTTCTTCACATACAACCTGTACACCCTTAGAGACGACGAGACTGTGGTTTGGGTCTTGGTTATGCGACTCGGTTGCTATCAGTTGCAGAAGCAGGGTTATGGGTTGAGCGTCGATCGCTTGGTATGTTGTGGAACTCATCAGTGAGTTGGGTTCAGCTATGTGAGATTGGCCTCGATTGGCATCTGTTAGGTGTTAGTACGAGTAGCGTTTGTTCAAGTGTAGATGGAGCCTAGTTGATGGCTTGGTTATAGTAGCTGGCTCCCCTTAAGAGTAAGCAAGTGGATGTTGGAGTTGTGTTATGGTTGACCTTGTGAGTTGAGGTGCTGAGGTGTCAGAAACCCTGGGAAATCAGTCGATGTGATTGGATTAGGGATAGCAACATCCGTTCAACGTCTTGGTATACGTGGTTCTGGCCGTGTGACGGATTAGATATGTCGTGAGCCATGCTATGTCTTGAGCCGTGTACTCGGGACGGGGTATAGACGGGAACATAGTGGATGGGAGCGTAGAGATCCTTGGCCGAGCGTATGTTGAGATGGCAGAACGTGTGGTTCTGGAGATGTTTCTTGGTAGTTAGGATATCGATGGTGGTCAGCAGGATGTTGTTGGTAGTCTGAGTAGTCTGATGACCTTAGACGTTGTATACCTTTTGAGGTTTGAAAATTTGAGTTCCGAGTGAGTGAGCTCATGGATATGGGGATGAGTATGAATTGCAGTTATGCTGGGAAGAGCACGGGTTATGGCTGTATGGGAATGTAAGGGCTCCTGCGATGAGTATCAATTTTGTGAGGTTCCTATGGGAAGCCAAGTCAGTGGTTTGGTCAATATCCTAGTGATTAGGAGATCGCGTTTGGGAACCGTGTGAGGATCATGTGGTTGGCTTAGTGTTGAGATGACGCATCCTGGGTATGAGATGTTTGAAGGTTGTTTGTGTTCCATTTTAGGTTCAGAGATGGGTATGTTGTTTACCCATGGGAGCGAGGTGTGGAGTGATGAGATTCATCAATGGGCCGTGTGGCTTGGTTGGCCTGGGGTGATAGGTGAGAAATCGTAGGGTACGATGCCTGTGATCAATGTGTGCTTTGAGGGAGAAAGTGCGGAAGGTGTCTGCATGGTTGTGGGAGTTATTAGTAACTTTAAATGAAAGGTCTCAGAATTGGGTTCCCTTTGTTTGATGCTGTGCCTTGGACAGTGAGCTCGAGACTGTGACGTGGTTGTGGTTTGCCTAGCAAGAGTTAGGTTGTGTAGCGTAACCTTGTGAAGTGAGGTTTTGGGCGCAATGGTATGTGTTGTGCCAGGTATGCGGATGGATGGTGTTCACATGTGTGAATGAGGTCTGAGCGTTGAGAGCTTGGTGTAGCGGATGGTCTGAGTATCGTGATCATGGTTGACAACAGCTGTGTGACTGTAGGCGATGTTGCCTCGAGCTATGACTTACAGAGTTCTTAGAGGCTAAGTGTTAAGGAGTACTCCCAGTATGCTGAGGTTGGGTCATGGTTTCTTGTTGGCCCTTTTCTTTCCTTAAGATGGAAGGGGAGAGAGAGTTTTCTTGTGGATGATTGTCTTGTAGACGACTGTCCAGTGTGATTTGTTTCATCTCAGTTAGATAGAGATGCCAGGTTCTTGTTTGGTTCAGATTTGGTTGTGTTATGAGACTGTGGAATCTCAGTGGGTTTGTACCCGTGTGTGACCCGTGGAGTTGTGACTCGGGAACTTGTATCGCTGTGATTGGGTGATGGTTGGACTAATCCTTCGTGGTTTCAACGGGTGATTGAACCATTTGGATTGTGATCCATGTGAGGTTCGGTTGGTAGACAGGAGTGCTTGTGATGATTCTTGTCGACAAAGGAGTTGATGTTGAGACGTAAAGTTCTTTTGCAGGGATCAGTTGAGGATCGTTGACTATTGTGTGCGTATGGTTATGTTTCTATCTCTCGGCGGAGCGGGGGTTTATCGAAACACTGCGGATGTGATATGTGTATGGTGGTTTTTTGGGTAGACTTTTGTGAGTCTGGCTTGGGTCCTGTTTGGTACTTGAAACTGCTCAGAGTTCTTGGAGTCGAGAAGTGGTTGTCGGCTGTGGTAAGTGTTGTGCTTCGGCATAACTATTGTTTGTATGGATGACAGTCTTTTGTTGCTTTGTCTGATGATGGCGACCATGTTCGACATGAGATTGGTCTGCAGTTTTGGCATTAGTGATCTGATGGTAAGACGTTGAGATGTGTAGTAACGTGCAATTACACAGACAATGTGGTTGGGTTTGTCTAGGTTTTGGATACCTACGAAATCTCCTATCTGCGTGACATGTTTGGCCAAGTGACTCGTTGGAGTCAGGCGACTGCATGAGTTTTTGATGTCGAATTGGTTTTCGGTTGTGTGAAACCTTGTCTGAGACATTAGTGTACCACTTGATGTTTCTCTTGGGTGAGAATTGTGGTTCGTGATGGAAGTTTGAGTAAAGCGCGAAGGTTTAAAAGTTTGATGAGATCTATTCATTAGTAGTCCATGTGAGTTAAGTGAACTTCTCTCTAGTGAGCTTCTCTCTAGAATTGGGTGTTGTGTTGTTACTTGTGGATCGGTGTCATGACAGCTTTAGTAATTGAGAAATTGGTATCGGTAGGGTGATGATGTGGTATCAAAGTTGGTGGTCATCTGGTGATCATCAGGACTTGAGTAAAGTTTGTGTGCAGTGTGTGTGACTTCCTGTGACCAATGTTAGGGCTTGACGTCGTGTGTTTAGACTTGTGGAGATGGTCCTTGGGGAGCATGGTGAGATGTGATTGAGCCAGTATGTGGCAATGAAGACGAGAGTGATCATCTCTGTGTTCGAGCATAGAACATGTTTGAGTTCAGGTACCGTGGTGAATTAGTCCCTTGCTTTGCGTTTGTCGTCAGAATGATTTGAGTTCGGCAAGAGTTGTGTTTTGAGGTTTAGCAGCGTGAGCTGGATCTTGATCTTCTGTTTCATAGCTGTCTCCTGGATGATGATGGTGTCAGTGGAGCTTGTTATGGGATCAGTCTGTATGGTGGTTGATTCTTTACGCCGTGTTTTCCTTGTGTGATGATGGTTGTGTATTAGTTTTGTGATGATGATTTTTGGGGTTTCAGTTACTGAGGCATGGTTGCTGTTGTACAGTGTTGTCGGGGCATTTCTGCTATTGTACAATATCGCTAGGTTTGCATATGAGATTGTTGATGGTTGACAGGCTGATGTTTGGCTTGAGTTTCGGTGTTAAATTTTGGGGACAAAATTCCTTTAAGAGGGGGAGAGTTGTGAGACCCCGACCCGATTTATTTTGGAATGATTAAGTGTTCAAGATATCTCGTAACCTTCGGAAGGTGTTAGGTACATCTTTGGCATGTATTTGGGTTCCGCTGAGGCTTGTTTGATTTGGCTTAAGGTTGGAGAATCAGTTATTACGCAGAAAAACACACTGCCCTAAGGTTCGATTGACTTGAGGGGTTGGCCCAGTCGACTGAACCAAGTTTTTCTAGTTCGGTCGACTGAACTAGGGTGTTCGGTTGACTGAACCAAGGTGGTGGATGTTTTTCGTGTTTCCAGTAGGTTGTTCAGTTGACTGGAGTGGGGGGTCCAGTCGACTGAACTGAGATTTATTGGTGTTTTCTATAAATAGTAGGCGTGAAGATATTTTGGGATATTTTGAAATTTCAGATCTACTTTCTCTCTCTCCTGTTTCTCTACCTTATCTCTATATTTTGAAGGCTCGGAGCTCAGTTTTCAGCGATCGGATTGTGAATTCTCAATGTTGGTGTCGGGGGCTTCGTATATATCCGGTTAGATTTTTGTTTCGTCGAGGTTTGATTTTCGAGACGTCGAGTTTTGACCCAATGAGGTAGGATTCTAGACCTACTGCTGTTATGATGGTGATATATGTAAACGTATGCTTTTTTATCAGTAAAAAAATGCATCAAATGTCATATTTCCTGTTTAAGCCTTGTTTTTCTGATAGAAAGCATATTGTTAGCTTTTCTTGGCTTACAGCACTGTATGACATGTGGTAGTATGGTTTTCAAAGCGTTTTCTTGAAAATGGTAGATTTTGGTGGAAAATGATGGTTTGTGAAAAATCTCAACACTCGGTGTTTTAGAGGTTTGGAGTGTTAGGAATGTATACTGAAAAATCATGCTTTTTAGGTATTTTATTCTTGATCCCTGTCATATTAATGAGAAACATTTGAGATGTTTTTACATTCGTGATTTTATATTTATATTTGTTATGAATGAATGCATAGTCCGTATATTCTGTCCAGTATTTGACTCGGTGTATGCTGCACGGAAGATCGGGTCATAGGTTATGACAGATTATACAAGTAGACTCACAATCGCAGTGGACCCAGACCATTGGTATGATTGTAGTACATCGTTATAGTAGCTGGTCTTGGCTAGGTCGAACGGGTCGAATTCAGGTTTTAGAA
>JAOTRH010181811.1:0-11976 GCA_034768845.1 Heliamphora exappendiculata | reverse complement strand
TACCAACCATACCACAACTGCACCAATGTTCCTTCAACGCGCTTGCATGGACAACCCAATCCGCACAAACTTCGTATTTAATTTCTTTCTTCTTTTATTGGTGTTGTTATTTCTGTTTACAGACCAACAGGAAATGCGCTATGTTCAGGACACGGACCCTCGAGCATCCATTGTTGATGGAGAGAGTTTTCCAATGAGCAACAGCGGATGGGGCAGCCGCATACACTCCCTCCCAGATGGTAAGCGAGCCCAGCCAAGACCTTGAGGAAGGCAGTGACGATAGTGACGACCTACAGACCACGGACTATTGTGGCGCGACAGACACATGTCTAACACAGTCCCCGCACTTAGATGATGACAGTCTGCATGGTCCGTCCAAAACCACAAGCAGCTCGCGCAAGTGAAAGAGGAAGTCAAGTGGTGTTGCCAAACTTTCGGATGCACTGGACAGGTTGGTTGCCCAAGTTGAGGCTCGAGGGGACATGGTAAAGGTGGAGCACGTGCACAAGATAGTACACCAGAGCACGTGCACAAGATAGTACACCAACCAGCTCATGATGGGACGGGAGATGCGTTGGCGCTGTTGTTGCTCTTGCATGGCATCAATGCAGACCATGAACTCTACATGTTCGGTGCGGAGTTGATGGACAACCCGGACAGCCAAAATGTGATCATCCATCTGCCAACACATGCACATTGCCGCGAGTGGTTGGAACAAAAAAAGTGCAGCCGTGATGAAGCAAGAGTGCAATTTCGATACCCTTTTGCCTCTTTTTCCCCCCCGCCGTTGTGAGTTTTCATATGTTCTTTCATGTATCTGCAAGCTTAGTTGGTCCGTTGTATGATGGTCTGTAGAAATGACAAATAGCGTACCATGAGAACACTTAATAGTAGTACGTATGTTGCTGCTGTTGCATGGCCGACTTGACATTATTGTACATGTACGTAGTTCTTGTGGCTGTGTGGAATGTGCAGTTGCCGGTCCACAAAGCCGATGTTAATCACATCGGCTTTCATGACTTTAGTAGGGGCTAATGTTGCTTTTATGATGCCGTGTGCGAGTAACTTATTGTTCTGTGTTACTGTTCACATGCTCTTAGTAGCTGTCACGAACTACTAATTTGCAGTTGCAATGATGATTATTGAATTATACTAAGTAATTCTGTTGGTGATGGACAAAACACCCAAGTGGAAGGGTTGTGCTTGCATTCTTTAGCAAATGTACATATTTATAGTGCAACCATAGATATGTGAAGCTTATCTATAACTGCATTCTACAACCGTTAGACTGCTATTGTGTATTGGTATGAGATTTGTCGGCGTAGCTTTTATTTACAGGTTACTGCGACCCTCGTCGACAACCAATGGAGCAGTATATTCGTGACGGTTTTTTTCTCACCAATGGTCACTGCACTTTGTCCACTAGTGCTGGTGCTGGAACGTCAACCAATCTCATTGACGTACTGAATGACCGCATGAAGAAAGCACACCAACGCCGATGCAAGGTACTCGTGGCGGCGCATAGTGCACTTGGGCAATACACGGACCGATATATGAACTGGGTTCCGCGCCGCACATCGGATCTGTCAGGAGTTGAGTGGGTCAACGAATTGCTTGAAGGGCACGACGAAGCTTTCAGGGAGAATATGTCAATGCCTATACTTGTGTTCTTGAAGTTGGCTATGTTACTGGAAGAAGAGTATGGGTTGACCATGGGTTGCCAGAGTGCAATTGAACCGAAAAAAAGTCTTACCATTTTTATATGGGTGCTAAGTGGTGAGGACAACCGACAACTACAGCAGCGATTCCAACACAGTGGTGAGACCTTATGTAGGCAGTGGAAGTAAGTATTGAAGGCACTACGGTGCTTCTAATTTTATCAGATTCGCCCTACACGGTCCCAACATGAGCAACATCCGTACTTGTCCCAGAGACAAATGTACCGCCCGTTTAAGATAAACATTTTGAGCTATATGTTGCGGTTCTTATTCGTATTCATGTTGTTGGTATAAACACATGTATACGTGTCAAATGGATAGGGTGGGATGCTTACATTTGAGTTTCTAGCATGTATTGCCTACTTGTCAAGCAAAGTCGTTAGTTTGTTTCATGTGTAATGTATATCCTTGAACATATGTATACATGTTTTCCTACAAATGGCAGGATTGTATAGGCGCAATCGATGGGACTCACGTGCCTGCCTACGTGCCTGGTCCAATGGGAGATTTGTTCTTCTCGCGCAAAGGTTGTCCCACGCAAAACATTATTGCAGTTTGTGACTTTGACTTATGTTTCACTTTCATGTCATGTGGATACGAGGGCAGCATGCACGACGCTCGGGTCTTCAACACGGTCATAAACAATCCGGGCCTGCACTTCCCACATCCTGAGCCAGGTACAAAAACATTCCTTTCGTTGTTACTTTAAAGAAGTCGTACATAATGCTCTCGGTTTAACGAAACTAATGATAATTCATTATGGTGTTTTTCTTCACTAATGTTCTGCCTTGCACTTAATCGGCCTTATATATGTTGTCAATGAAATAGGAAAATATTACCTTGTAGATGCGGGGTACCCTAATCGTGTTGGTTATTTAGCACCCTACTGAGGGAGTCGTTATCACCTTGAAGTATTTCGGCGCGGGGGCAAACCAAGAACTGGACACGAACGGTTCAACAGAGCACACTCACCATTGCGTAGCTGGATTGAGCGAGCAGTTGGTGTGTGGAAGGAACGATGGGACTTCTTGCATAATATGCAAGAAGTGGACTTCAAATACCAATGCCAACTCATTGGGGGCATCAATGGCAATTCATAACTTCATTCGAAGGAATAGTGAGCATAATGCAACGTTTACAACCGTTCAGGGGGACGACGAGGATGAGTTTGATGACATGCCAAACGGAGATGGCAGTTTAGAGGATGATGACCAACCAGACGATGATGATCCTGTAATGGCAGACGTACGTAAGCACATTACGGCCGCTCTACAACGCGACCATGCATGAGGCAGGATCTAAGTTTGTCATATACAGTTTGTGATTATGTTGGATAGGGTCATCAGTTGTTGACCAACAAATGGAAGCACTAGTTTTTTCGGTTCGACTATTGTGTACGTGGCCATGCTTTATTTGGAAAGTTATGATATTTGTACGGACGAATGTGGAACCGTTATAGTACATGTTATGTTTTCAATTTGTCACATGAATCGAATTGTATGTTATGTCGTCGTAATGTAATTATTTTTTGTTTCGAAGCCATGTATATGCAAATGCAATGGAATTGCCTTTTAACCGATCGATCGGCTGCCACTGGACTGGGAATTACACCACCGCTCGATATACTGATTGATCTGTATATCGAGCGGTCATGTTACACTCTGTATCTTAGACCTCCACTGAAATTACAGGGACGTTGTCTGGATCGATCGATCGGTCCATAGACGGATCGGTCGGTCTGTTCGGCCTATGGGTTTTTAATGCCTCTGATATAACAGTTGTGGCGGTTCGATGGTTATTCTTAATTTTGCCATCTTCAATCAATGCCTCTTGCACAAGATTAGTTTATGCGACGGTAAATTGTTGCCCACTTTTGACTGTTTTTAAACCCAATTTTCCTTTTTGTCACTTCAATTAAATTATTTTTAACAGACTCTGCTTAAACCCATTGTTCCAAGATGTTTTGTAAATAAGCCAAATTATAGGAAGAATAATGCTTTTTTCATACTGTCCTTATGCTGTTTTTGTGCGTAAATAGGCATCCTCATAATTATGGCCCCGTTTGGGTGGTTTGCTTATTGGCAAATAAGCCAACATTTGAATAAGCAACTTTGTTTGGGTAAATTGGCTTATAAGTGGCTTAAAAGCATATGCATTCGTTTGGGAGGACACCAACTTATTTGCTTATTTGCTTATATATCTAAAATTAAATTAATGCCCATCATCCCATTCAGGCGTTCAACTGATAACAGCCCATGCGTCACTGGTGTCTTCAACATTTCTCAGCCTCTCTGCTCAAAAGAATCGAAGCCTGTACATGACCAATCGATCTGTCGTTAGACAGATTGATCGGTCCATTCGTCTAGCCGGTTTAAAACTGGTTCGCGTTTTTTTTTTCATTTGTTTGGTGTATTCTCTCTCTCATCCTCGTTATTCCCTCTGAGAGCTCTTGTGGTTCAAGGCCCGGCAACCTTCGGTTTGGTCTTCTCTCTCTCCGCGCTTGTATGTTTTTCTCTTCTTCTTTTACCGTGTTTGGAAGTCGATTTCTCTATGGTTGTAACGTCTAGGGTTGATTATTTTTTTTGTTTTTGTCCCGTTGGTTCTCGTACTATTGTCTTGGCTCCTTGGGTTGGCATTCCTTGTGTGGCTCACCTGGTATCAAGTAAGTTTCTAGGGTTTATGACTGTATTAGAACACTTTCGTTATTCTATATTTAAATTTTAAATTACATAACAAAAATAAGAAACAAAAAGTAGGATAGAAGTCCTTTTGTCTATGATTTTCCCCATTTTGAACCCTTTCATCAGCAAAGAAGTTTGACTTCTTCTATGTACCAAACCGATTGGAGTTTGTATGCACCGTTCTCATTTTTAGGTCTGAAAAAAGGAGATTTCACCCTGTATGTGAATACTTATTTTCTGCAATGAAAACGAATATATGAATACTCATTTTTTGCAATGAAAACCGAGTATATGAATACTCATTTTGAAAGCAAAAATTGAGAATATATTTATACTCATTTTCTACTATGAATACTCATTTTGTGCAATGAAAACCGAGCATATGAATACTAATTTTAAAAGCAGAAATCGATAATATGAATACTCATTTTCTGCAATGAAAACCGAGTATATGAATTAAAAGCAAAAACCGAGAATATGAATGCTTATTTTGTGCAATGAAATCTGAGTATATGAACACTCCTTTTAGATGTAAAAAACCGAGTATATGAATACTCATTTTTTGTCATAACATACTCATTATCTGTTAGAACATACTCATTTTCTGCAAATGATGCTCATTTTGTACAAGATAACATTCGGTTTTATGAATAGTCATCAAAATATGATTTAAAATTCAAAATGACCATGATTAATATACGAATATAATATCCAAATATCTTCCTATTTATTTGAGTACTCGACTTCTTCAACTAAACACAAACTATGTTGCTATTTACATATATCATTCAAAAGATTTTCAAATCAATGATTTTAGATGATCTCCTAAAATAAAAGGCAACTTACAAAAATTTCCAAAATACTCTACGCAACAAAGGGTAAACGGCTGGATAATTCCAATCAGGTAAAAAGGGTAAATTTGGGAAAAAGTGTGTTATAATTCAAAAAAAAGACTTATCGGGTGAATGTACATTTCATTGGGACTTATATCTAAACAGCTTCTTCAAATGGGCTTTATCCCTAATTTACTCATAATTTGTTATTACAAATATTTATGAACCGATATATACTTGGTAATATCTAGTATTGTCTTCTACATTCAGGCCTAGCTGATATCTGGCTTGTACCTGAATGGTACAAGATTAAGTAATTAGTATACTCTTTTTACTTAAATTCATATGTACAAATTGGTATAGTACGACTTCATATTTATTCAAATTTTTGTTTTTTTTTGTTTTCCATTATTGTTGTCTTTAACAAGTTTTCATCTTTATGCTTTCCTAGTATTAATTCGGATCTCTATGTTTTTGCTTGAATTTCTCTCTCTCTCCTTTCTCGTGTCGATTATTGGATGGGGCTTTGTTGTGTCGTTTTATTATTATTTTTTCCTTTGTCTTGGAATTTTCGGCTCTTAGGTGTGTTTTTTTTGGTTATCGGTCTGGTATTCTATTTGTTTATCCTCCATGGCTCCCAAATACCGAGCAAAATCCACCAGTGGTGGGGTTGTTTTCGAGTTTGAACGACGTTTTTCAAATAAAGCTTCTTTTCTCCAATTGAAGGAATCCTTTGAAAAACGTCCTGTTTTGTAAGAACGTAATGTCGTGCTACGAGACTGTCCTGATAATCCAACAATTAATGCGTTCCTTGCATTAAATTGGAGACGTCTCTTGCACTTTGATCCTTCCCTCTCTGTCATTCTCCCTTTGGTTAGGGAGTTTTATAACTCGTTGACCCAAAAGCTCAACAACGTCGACACGTATTGTGGTCATGTTCGGGGGGTTTCCTTTACTCTTTCCCTTGATACTGTTGCATCTTGGCTCAGGCTAGAGTCTCGTCCTGTTTACCCTGATTATTCAGGCCCTCATTATTTTCCCCGGCATACTGTTGATTATGGACCCATTGCCTAAGATATCTGTGGTGTTTCTCACCCTTGGGTGGCTGGGGTTCTTATTTCCCAACGTGATCTTACCGCCACCTATCGTCTCGTGAACCTCATTGTTTGTGCTAACATTGACCCCAAAGGGCACTCTTTCGAGATCTCTCAACAACATGGGTACATCTTGTGGGCCATTGCTCATCAAAAGGCCGTTGATGTTAGTGACTTGATTTTTCAACGTATAATTCGGATTGTAGGGGGCAAATCTACTCTAGGTCTTCCGTTTGGTTTTCTTATTACTCAGTTTCTTCGGTCTCTATGTTCCCGAGGTTCATTATGGGTCCTATCCTGACACTCTGAAATTCCTATCCCGACCTTATCACCAAAACGACCCTCAAACAGAGTGCCTCTCATATTCCCAAAACTCCTTCCACTCCCGAATCTTCTCATGCAGGCCTTCCTGATGATGCTGCGGAGGACCTTGGCTTGCACCCCGAGACGGATCTTCCTGAGGGGGATGGATGGATATACATTTCTTTGTTGGTGGATGGATATACATATTGTTTGTTCTAATTCTTGGAGATGGATATATAATGGATGGATATACATTTTCGATGGTATGTACATTGTTGGAATGCATATTAATGTTTATATGGTGGATTTTTTTCCATTTTGGATATGGATATACATTTTTTATGGTTGGATGGTTACCATTCTTTTCATGAGGATGACATAGCATTCTGTGTGTTTAGCCTCGTTGCATGTTAATGTTTTTTTATTTCATATGGTGTTGTCACATAATTGTCAAATGGGGAAATATTCATTTTTTGCCTCGTCATATTCTGTCTTTTTCGCAACTCTGTCACACGCTGCTTATTTCTTTTTACGATTTAAAATGTCTGCTTGCGCGTGGGAAGTTTTGTTAATTGAACAGGTTTGACAAATACCGGAGAAGAGTGGTTCCCCGATCGATCGGTTGTGTTCGCGTTTTGTTTCCTTCTATAGTGTCGTAAGGTTGTGTTTATAAGTTGTTTTGTTATGTCTGCGGTGGCTGATTGGTTCTGAGTGGAGACAAGGCTTTTAACAAATATATATTATTAAGTGCCAAACTAAATCATATTTAATTTTAAATCGAAAAATTAGTCTCAGATCCTTAAAGTAGCGGCGATTCGTTTTTCATGCACCAACAAAATTTTTAACGCGCGAGATTCAATTGGACCCTAGAACAAATAAATTTATTTGTGTATTTTCAAAACATGTATAAAGCACACAGATAAATTTATCTGCCTTGCATAAATAAGCATACACATAAATTTATCTATGTGCTTTAGTCGTGTTTTGAAAAGATACACAGATAAATTTATCTGTCTTATATAAATAAGTATACAGATAAATTTGTCGGTACGCTTTGTACGTATTTTGAAAAGGCACAGTGTTCTCTATACAGATCAATTTATCTTTCTTTTTATGTATACAAGACAGATAAATTTATGGCCGTACATGATACATGTTTTGAAAATACACAGATAATATCTGTGTAAAGAATACAGATAAATTTATCTGTCTTGCATAAAATAAGACGATAGATAAATTTATCTGTATGTATTATATATAAAGTTATCTGTTTGTGTTAAATTTATATGTGTCGTAGGCAATTGGATCTCGCGCGTGAAACATTTTGTTGGTGGACTTTTCGCTGAAAGCCCCCATTTTAAAAATATACTACGTTACGTATTTCGAACATGACCAACGAAGAAGATGCTCACAAGCGCTCGAGTGCATGTCTTTTATTTTTTCTTTCCTTTTTGGTTTTTAGGGAATATAGTGTACAATACATCTTACCTTTTTAATGCTATTTTTTAGATTATCATAACGCCATAATCAACATTAGTACAGGGGAGAAACGAAACATTTCAAGAGTGTATACAAATCGTATTAGGGAAGTACGAATAATTTATACCTAAAGACAGTTTTAAATACACATTTTAGTAATTAAAAAAGTCTAATTTTATAAAGCTTGTCAAATAATAAAAATCTCATTTGTAAGTTAAAATGTAGGGATAAGCAGAGTCTGTTAAAAATAATTTAATTAAAGTGGGAAAATGGTAAATTGGGTTTTAAAAACGGTCAAAAGTGGGCAACAATTTACTGTCGCATAAACTAATCTTGTGCAAGAGGCATTAATTGAAGATGGAAAAATTAAGAATAACTATCGAACCGCCACAACTGTTATATCGGAGGCATTAAAAACCCATTGGCTGAACAGACCGATTGATCTGTCTATGGACCGATCGATCGGTCTAGACAATGTCCGTGTAATTTCAGTGGAGGTCTAAGATATAGAGAGTGCAACATGACCGCTCGATATACAGATCAATCAGTATATCGAGCGGTGGTGTAATTCCTAGTTCAGTGGTAGCCGATCGATCAGTTAAAAGGCAATTCCATTGCATTTGCATATACAACATGGCTTCGAAACAAAAAATAATTATATTACGACGACGTAACATACAATTCGATTCATGTATCAAATTGAAAACATAACATGTACTATAACGGTTCCACATTCGTCTGTACAAATATTACAACTTTCCAAATAAAGCATGACCACGTATACAATAGTCGAACCGAAAAAACTAGTGCTTCCATTTGTTGGTCAACAACTGATGACCCTATCCAACATAATCACAAACTGTATATGACAATCTTAGATCCTGCCTCGTGCATGGTCGCGCTGTAGAGCGGCCGTAATGCGCTTACGTACGTCTGCCATTACAGGATCATCATCGTCTGGTTGGCCATCATCCTCTAAACTACCATGTCCGTTTGGCATGTCATCGAACTCATCCTCGTCGTTTCCCTGAAAGGTTGTAAATGTTGCGTCATGCTCACTATTTCTTCGAATGAAGTTATGAATTGCCATTAATCCCCCCAACGAGTTGGCATTGGTATTTGAAGTCCACTTCCTACATATTATGCAAGAAGTCCCATCGTTCCTTCCACACACCAATTGCCCGCTCGATGCATCTACGCAATGACGAGTGTGCTCTGTTGAACCGTTCGTGTCCATTTCTTGGTTTGCCCCCGCGCCGAAATACTTCAAGGTGATAACGACCCCCTCAGTAGGGTGCTAAATAACCAACACGATTAGGGTACCCCGCATCTAAAAGATAATATTTTCCTATTTCATTGACAATACATAGAGGGCCGATTAAGTGCAAGGCAGAACATTAGTGAAGAAAAACACCAGAACGAATTATCATTAGTTTCGTTGAACCGAGATCAATACGTACGACTTCTGGAAAGTAACAACAAAAGGAATGTTTTTGTACCTGGCTCAGGATGTGGGAAGTGCAGGCTCAGATTGTTTATGACCATGCTGGAGACCCGGGCGTCGTGCATGCTGCCCTTGTACCCACACGACATGAAAGTGAAGCAGAAGTAAATGTCACAAACCGCAATAATGTTTTGTGTGGGACAACCTTTGCGCGAGAAGAACAAATCTCCCATTAGACCAGGCACGTAGGCAGGCACGTGAGTCCCATCGATTGCGCATATACAATCCTGCCATTTGTATGAAGACATGCATACATATGTTAAAGGATATACATTACACATGAAACAAACTAACGACTTTGCTTGACAAGTAAGCAATACATGCTAGAAACTCAAATTTAAGCATCCCACCCTATCCATTTGACACGTATACATGTGTTTATACCAACAACATGAATACGAATAAGAACCGCGACATATAGCTCAGAATGTTTACCTTAAACGGGCGGTACATTTGTCTCTAGGACAAGTACGGATGTTGCTCATGTTGGGACCGTGCAGGGCGAATTTGATCAAATTGAAAGCACTGTAGTGCCTTCAATACTTACTTTCACTGCCTACATATGGTCTCATCACTGTGTTGGAATCGCTGCTGTAGTTGTCGGCTGTCCTCACCATGTAGCACCCATATAAAAATGGCAAGACTTTTTTTCGGTTCGATTGCACCCTAGCGACCCGTGGTCAACCCATACTTTTATTCCAGTAACGTAGCCAACTTCAAGAACACAAGTATAGGCATTGACATATTCTCCCTGAAATCTTCGTCGTGCCCTTCAAGCAGTTCGTTGACCCACTCAACCCCTGACAGAGCCGATGTGCGGCGCGGAACCCGGATCATATATCGGTCCGTGTACTGCACAAGTGCACTTTGCGCCGCCACGAGTACCTTGCATCGGCGTTGGTGTGCTTTTTTCACGCGGTCATTCAGTACGTCATTGAGATTGCTGACGTTCCAGCTCCATCACTAGTGGACAAAGTGCAGTGACCATTGGTGAGGAACAAACTGTCACGAATATACTGCTCCATTGGTTGTCGATGTGGGTCGCATTAACCTGTGAATAAAAGCTACGCCGATAAATTTCATATCAATACACAATAGCAGTCAAACGGTTGTAGAATGTAGTTATGGATAAGCTTCACATATCTATGGCTGCACTATAAATATGTACATTTGCTAAAAATGCAAGCGCAACCCTTCCACTTGGGTGTTTTGTCCATCATCATCAGAATTACGTAGTATAATTCAATAATCATCATTGCAACTGCAAATTAGTAGTTCGTGACAGCTACTAAGAACAGGTGAACAGTAACACATAGAACAATAAGTTACTCGCACACGGTATCATAAGAGCAACATTAGCCCCTACTAAAGTCATGAAAGCCGATGTGATTAACATCGGTTTTGTGGACCGGCAACTGCACATTTCACGTAGCCGCAAGAATTACATACATATACAATAATGTTAAGTCGACCACGCAACAGTAGCAACATACGTACTACTATTAAGTGTTCTCATGGTACGCTATTTGTCATTTCTACAGACCATCATACGACGAACCAACTAAGCTTGCGGATACATGACAGAACATATGAAAGCTCACAATGGTGGAGGGAAAAAAGAGGCAAAAGGGTATCGAAATTGCGTTCTTCCTTCATCACGGTTGCGCCTTTTTCGTTCCAACCACTCGCGGCGATGTGCATGTGTTGGCAGATGGATGAACACATTTTGGCTGTCCGGGTTGTCCATCAACTCCGCACCAAACTTGTAGAGTTCATGGTCTGTGTCGATGCCAGGCAAGTGCAACAACAGCGCTAACGCATCCCCCGTCCCATTAGGAGCTGGTTGGTGTACTATCTTGTGCACGTGCTCCACCTTTACCATGTTCCCTTGATCCTCAACTTGGGCAACCAACCTAACCAGTGCATCTGAAAGTTTGGCAACACCACTTGACTTCCTCTTTCGCTTGCGCGAGCTGCTTGTGGTTCTGGACGGACCATGCACATTGTCATCGTCTAAGTGCGGGGACTGTGTTGGACATGTGTCTATCGCGCCACCACAGTCTGTGGTCTGTAGGTCGTCACTATCGTCACTGCCTTCCTCAAGGTCTTGGCTAGGCTCACTTACCATATGGGAGGGAGTGTTTGCGGCTGCCCCATCAGCTGTTGTTTCTTGGAAAACTCTCTCCATCAACAATGGATGCTCGAGGGTCCGTGTCTTGAACATGGCGCATTTCCTATTGGTCTGTAAATAGAAATAACAACACCCAAAAAGGAAGAAAGAAATTAGATACGAAGTTTGTGCGGATTGGGTTGTCCATGCAAGCGCGTTGAAGGAACATTGGTGCAGTTGTGGTATGGTTGGTA
>JAOTRH010181769.1:0-11978 GCA_034768845.1 Heliamphora exappendiculata | reverse complement strand
TTCATTCTCTGTAAATTTCAGATTTATGTAATTGTTGAAAGTTTAATAAAGATGTATTTTCTGGATCCCCGAGCATGAATTTTATGTCGGCATTGAAAATTCTCCCAACACCAATTTCTAGCAACCACTCTAAACCCTTTCCTGGATTTCTGACACTCTATTGCTCCGTCAACGTCAATCTTTATGTTAGGGTTTTCTGGACACCTCCACTCCAAGATGGGATTTGTTTTTCTTCCGCAATTGTGACCATCTATCTACCTCTGAATCAGAATTGGCTTTCATGAATTCCTCTTGCTCGTTCAATGCTTTCCCTAGTATCTACTTATCTTTTCTCCATTGCCGATTAAAGATCCAGTTGTTCCTTGTTTTTCATATTTAATTGCCAATAAATGTGAATTCCTCTGCTCTTTAGGTGTTTACCCCAATTTTTCTATTAGTTTCCAAACGTGGCTTCCATAACGGATCAAGACCATGTTTGATTGGATCATGCTTTTTTACTGTTGGTCGTGTTAAGCACATTCGACCTATTTCGATTCTATTTTGATAATTTAAATTATTAATTCGAATCAATAGAATATTGCTTTAGTGCTTGAACAAATTATATAGGTGTTATTTTGTTTTTTTTCATATTTGATAAGATTTTAGTTATGTTTTCTCAATATACAACCAAATATTATGTTGACAAATAATATAAAAATAGAAAAATCACTATTATGACGATTTATCCTGGTTTCTCATTTCCTTTCTCTTTTGCTTGACAAATGCATTTTTTAACTCTGTAAGTTCAATGAGAGTGTTTGGCAAAGCAATTGATAGTAATTTTTAGCTTTTTTATATTAATTTTAATTATAAATTATAATTTTTTTTAAGTTCTCATAATTTTTACTATAAATTATTTTTTTTTATTTTAGTTATAAATTACAATATTTACTAAATACTCATAATTTCTGTTACAAATTACAATTTATAAGTTACTAATTTCAATAATGTCAAACATCCCCATAACTAATTTGACTAATTTTATCTCACATGTTTGATAATGTCTTTAAATACGATCTCACATGTTTAATAATGTATTTAAATGCAAGCAATTTGTGTGAGAGAGAGAGAGAGAGATTAAACCTTAATAGGGATGTCTGGTAAAATTTTTGTTATTAGTTAACTTTTTTATACTAATTTTAACAATAAGTAATATTTTTTTTAAAATATTTATAATTTTTATTATAAATTATAATTATTTTTTTTATTTCAACTACAAGTTAATACACTCCCTAAATAATCAACTTAATCTATAAAGAGGCATGCTAATCACCGTTCATTGAGCGGTAATTAATAGGATAATGAGAATAATTTTTTTTTAATATCAACAAACTTTTAAAGATGGGACCTATCAATTTTACAAATAATTATATACTTTGCACAAATATTTATACATTATAAACATATTATATTAAATAATAATTAATATTTTTTTATCTATAAATAATAAATTTTAACAATATCAAACAACACATCATTGTAGTAAAAACATGAGGTAACATGAGGGAAATCCAACAGAATGATCTGGCAATTATTTCGTGAATCACTCCAAGAAACAACCCAAAACGAGGGATTTCGTCAAAATGTGCATTCTCGATGCATAAATCGATATTTTCTGTTTGGGCTAAAATTTATTTATTTTCTTGTTTTTTGTTTTGAACTTTTTCCGTCTTATTGTTATAATTTTTAAAAAATTTGAATCATTCTAATGAGAAAAATCAAAAAAAATAAAAAATAAAAAATTAAAAAATAAAAAATTCACTAAATACACAAATAAATAACATATAATTTGACTTATTAACTTATTTTAATTTATTTGTCTTTTTTGAACTATTTTATGTTTTGGTCAATAACGCCCCGATTGGATAGCTTAAAAGTTATTTTTTAAATTTTTTTACGTTTTTAACCAAAAAAGTAAATTGAGTTCAAAATAAATTATTTGGGAACTTAGTTTTTAACTTAATTTTTTTTATTTTTTGTTCAAAATTAATAATTTTACCTTTTTATATATTTGATATTAATAATTATATATAATTTGTAGTTATAATAAATAAGTTATAAATAAGGAGTATTATTATATTTTAAAAGTTGTAAGAATTTAATTTAAATATTCTAGGAATTTGTATTATGATTTAACATTTTAATTTTTTAATTTTTTAATATTTTTGGCAAATATACAAAGTTAATTTTTTTATATTTTTAATCAATAAACCAAAAAAGCCAAGTTGCCTATAGAGCCTAAATTTTATTTCCTCGGATCATAAAAGTAGCCAAAAAAAATTATAATAATTTAATGAAATAACAAAACAAATTTTACTAAATAATTAGTACTGTTACCAACATAACACGTGCGGACATGGGAAAGGCATATCTTACTTTTATTTTTTTTTGTTATCTTTATTCATTTATTATCGTTATTGCTTACGTCGTGCAAGTTTCATCTTGATTTGACACTCATATGCAATAATGCTTTAATTTTAAAATAATTATTTATTATTTCAATAGTAAAAAAGCTTGTTCAATCCATTTGACGTGGGACGAGTTCGATCTCTTGTTTTTTCTTCGGCCGGGGGCTGGATAGAGGGTGTGGTGTGGTGGTGAAGGAGCTAGCTACCTAAGCTAATTTTATAATTTTATTAATTAATTAATTTATTTTTATTTTTAATAAATTTTTTATCTATTAATTAAATTATTATACTTTTTAAATTTATTTTATTGAGACAAAAGATTTTTTTATTAAAATATAAAAAAAAATTCAAAAAAGACAAAGTAAGTTATAATAAGTTAATAAATTATATTTTATGTTGTTTATTTTTATTGAAATTTTTAATTTTTGGATAAAATTTTTTAATTTTTTTGATTTTTTTCATTAAAACAATTTGAAAATTTAATTTTTTAAATAAAAGATGAAAAAAAAAGCACACAAATTGGTCCAAATGACACCGTTTTAAATTGCATTGATACCCTACCTTTATGATTCTTTTTTTTTTTTCTATGGATCTGACGTAAATAATTTTTTAATAAAAAAAGTCGTCAATAACCATGGAATTTCGCCGCAAATTATGGAATGAAATCAAAGTTGATAGAAGTAATCGACAGTGGTTTTGTTTGAATTTTTCCAATCATTGTTGTTGAATAACAGAACATAATATAATTATTGGTTATTTAAAGTGCAATATCTCGGATAGCTCCAAATCTCCTGTCATTCCAATTGTCCATTTGATGGGATTAGTGGAAAACTATGTATTTATCTCATTTGTCCAAAAGATTCACAATTTAAACCATTTAAGAAAGAATTATCCGACAGTCTTATTACACCATATAATATTATTTACGTAATATTTTTATTTAATAATATAATAAAAAATATTTTAAATAAGATAATATAGGTCAATTTTTATTGAATAAATATAAGAATAAAAATGGGGTAAGACGGGGCTAAAAATGAGTTTCTCCATTCTTGTATCTTATTTGATTGAAGTGAAAAGAAAAAAAAATTTAAGAGAAGTAACAGATAATGGAGCGAGAACGAGTATATTTTAAAATAATTTTTAAGATTTAAAAGAATAATATTAATAATAGTTATAGATAATATAATAAATAAAAAATAATAGTTGATAAATTAATAAAACTAAAAATACAAAATATAAAAAAATAGACATAAATATAATATTTTAATATTTTAAATTTATTATATTTATAAAATATATATTTTATGCATATATTCATATTTAAAAATATATTTATTTATATAATTGATGGTGAGAATTAAGGAAAAATAAATACCGTTCTCGCCCTCATTTGTTATCGGGACAAAAAAATACAACAAAGTGAGGCGGGGACATGTGAGGATGGAACGGGACTAAAAAAATTATCATCTTTAATAAATAAAAAATAAAAATAACTCACTTAATATACATCAAATATATGTATTTATTAAAAAAATTATAAGTCAATCACATGCATAATTTATGCGCCCCTTTTAAGTGGATTGGCATTAATCACAAAGAAATCTTGTCAGGCTTTCTCTCTCTCTCTCACGCTTGCTTTTAGGAATTTCTCAAATTTAGAAATATTTAGTCCTTGATTGGGATATTGATATCTGTGATTAGTACACTAAAAATAAATATTTATATTATAAATAAAAATTATTATTCAATAGAATAAAAATTAAAATTAGATATCGTTTCACGAAAACAAATAGTTTAAATCACAATTTTCTACTATTACATTATTTGATCTAGTTATTAATTAAAAGGGTGTGAATTTTAATTAACTAAATTAAAAAATTAAATAAAAAATATTAAAATTAAAAAAACTAATTGATATGAAAACTCAGCACGATCATAGAATAATCTATCTCATGTTTGAAATTTAATATGACGATAGATACTGTTATATAATATTACAATCACAATTATAAAAAGTAAAAGCGTAAACTAAATATATCAATAAAATTTGTTGATCAAATTTAACGTCTTAAATAATCACATTCATAGAAAGTAAAAGCGTAAATTAAATATATCAATAAAACTCGTTAATCAAACTCAACCTCTTAAATAATTATACAATTAATTGAATTCGTTAATGAAAGAAAACAAAAATCGTAACTAGAATAAAAAATACTCGGTTAGAGTTTTATCAAATCATAAGAAAAAATAACCTAACTGCTCGTGTTGCAACTACAACCTATGAATTTAAGAGAAGAAGCTGATTTTGCTTACCGTATTTGTTATTCCGTCGTCCTTATTGCTCTAGTCCCGTCTTTCTTGGGCATCTTGTCTCTTTGGTTTTTTTTGAGTTGAACCTTCTCTTTTATATTGTCTTTCACGTTTTAGGTTTTTTAATTTTGCACAATTGATCCCCATGAACTTTTCGAACGCCTGTCTGGACGAAATATCTTTGAAAAAAATTATTCCGATGTAATTTCTTCTGTCTTCTACTGTCCAGACGTTGGGTTAGATAAAATTAGCCAGAATTTATTTTACTCTTCTTTCTTACTTTTTGGCCCACTTTTTCACCTTTTTATTTCATTTGATGCCAGAATAGAAACACTGTAAAAATAAGTTATTAAACACAAAATTGAGAATTTACCAAGGTAAATTGTAAGACTCCAACAAAGCATTTAAGCACCAATCAGGTGTCTAAAAAAAACTTGATTTTTAATATATTTAGTTTATTGAGGTATTGTTTATTTTTTTATATTAAAATATATAATATATTCATATTTTTTTAAATTGTAATATTTAGAATATTGACATAAATTTTTTTTTATTATTGAAACTGAGTTGACTTTTTATTGAGAACATTATAGTCCTTTCACTTTAAAAAAGAAGTTAGCATATGTTAGATGTTTATAAACTTTTTTTTAAAAAAAAATTTGAAAATAGTAGACTTTTTAAAAATACTGAATAATATAGCTTAAAATTTTAACTTTTTTATGAAAAAATTTGGCTTTTTAGTAATCCCAAATAGGGGGCTTAAGCTCCATCTGAACTAATGACATAATTATGTTAATTTCTAATTTTTAATTTTAACAAAAAAAATTATTATTTAATCAAATTATTATATATGATTTTTTTATTTTATTATTGAAATGAGCTTAAAAATAATGGCTCTGTTTGGGTGGTTTGCTTATTTACTTATTAATAAATAAGTAAATAATTTTTAAGCCACTTTATTTGGGTGCATTTTTTTATTTACTTATTTATTTATTTAATTATTCGGTTACTCAAACGAGTTTGTTTGGCTTATAAGTCAATTTATTTGCTTATTTAGCTATCCAAACGAACTTATTTATTTATTTACTAATTTTCTTATTTTTAAATTATTTATATACTCAAACAACATAATTTATTTTTTGATTTATAGGCCAATAAGTAAATAAGTAACTTTGTCCAAACATGGTCAATTTTTTAATTAAGATATAAAAAAAATTTAAAAGATAAAAATAAGTAAAAATAAATTAATAAGTCAGATGTTACGTCCCTTATTTTTATTTTTAATAATTTTTTATTTTTTAAAAAAAAATTTTATTTTATTATTATTCTCCTTGAAATGATGAAAAGTTAAACAAAATAGTCAAAAAGATTAAAGAATCTAAAAGGACAAAATAAAAAAATATTAAAAATTTATCCAAAAAGGGTTAAATTATCAAGATTGCACGGAGAGTTGTGGAAATCTCTACAGTCCAAAAGTCGCCTCTGTGTTCCTAGGAATCTAAGCGCACAGGTGAGATGCAGTCTACTACTCTAGCCTTTCACCTTACAGTTAGAATAGAACCAAATCACCTTACAGTTAGAATAGAACCGAATCTTAACAGTTTGGTTGTGTTTTTTAAAATTATAATTTAAAAATTATTTTTTAAAAATGAATTTAAGAAATAATTTTATAATATTTTTAAAATAGAAATTACATTTGGTGAACTATTTTGTAAAAAAATAAATAAATCTAATCCTAAATGCCCAAATTAAGAAACTGGTTGAAGAGATGATCGAGAAAGGCACATTGTCGGCGAAACGAGACACAACCGATGACAACTGAGAGACCCTGCCGACGAGCTTTTTTCAAATCCTAAACACAATCGGAGAGTTTCATTCATAGTAGGAGGTCCGCCGATGACATTTACAATGATTAAAGGATGACGACGACTGACATACGATGACGTTCGTTATGAATGACGACTAAATGACGCAAAGAGACAAAAACTTGGATATGGCAACAACGTTTGGGATATGAGAGATGGCGACTGAGAGACGACGACGAGGGTTTTAAATCCCTAGAGTCGACGACGGCGAGAGGACGACGACGACAACGAGACTCAACGACGGCGGCAACGAGACTTCAAATCTAGCATGTAAGGTAACGATCCAAAATTCTGAAAATATCTTTTTCTAGTTTTCATTTTAGGTCCCATATTTTGACTTTAAGTATTATTCTGGACATATTTATCTTTAGACTAAAATCTCTATAATCTCGCCTCTCCCCCCCTCCCTCTCTCTCTCTCTCTCTCTCTCTCTCTCTCTCTCTAGGCCAAGTTCGTCAGCACCAGCCCTGACCTCCCACATGTCCCATGCCGCTCATCTTCCTTAACCATCACCGCTATTGCCGCTACAAGTGGAGACATCGCTCCAGCGTGATGCTTCACTCATGTTCTTTGCCTCTGACAATGGCACCTTTGTCGCCGCCGACATCATCTCTTTGAAGAACGACACCATTGACTTTAGATTTGAACATGAGCGACGCATTATTCTGGTAGACAAGGCTAAGTTCGCCGACATCATTCACGCCACCCTCTTCCTCCTCCTTCTCGCTGCTCCTTTTTCTCTTGCTCCTCTTTGTCACCGCCCTTCTGCCGATCCTCCTCCTCCTCCTCCTCCTCCAAATAGTCATCGCCCCTTCCTCCTCCATCTAGATCTGAACCACCAACGACGACAGCGCTCCTCCATCTATATCTGCTTTGCTCTTCATTCAAACTGATAAATTTCGGTTAAAGTGATAAATTTATCAGAAGTCGGTTAAAGTGATAAATTTATCAGAAGTTAAACTGATAAATTTCTGTTAACGTGATAAATTTCTCAATTAAACTGAAAAGTGTTATGATAAATTCTGTTAAAGTGATAAATTTATCAAAAATTAAACTGATAAATTTCTATTAAATTGATAAATTTTGATTATTATTTTTCAGTTAAAATAATAAATTTTTGTTAAAGTGATAAAATTAGCCAGAAAATAAGTAGTGGCCAAAATCGACGCCAGAGAAGTAGTTGCCGCCAATGCTAAAGGAGAAGCACTAGCAACATTGTTGGGAATAAATAGTGTTTGAACTTAGGGGTGTTTTGGCAAAAATATATTAGATTAGAACTAAATTTATTAAAATTTATTAGATGGGACTAATCCTCTTCTAACTATATGAATTAGAACTAGAATAAAAATTACCCTTAAAAATATACATTGATAATTTATTAATTATTTTGACATAAAGAATATAATTTTAAATAATAATTATCATATTTTCATTTTGTACTATTTTTTTCGATAACCAACAACCAAACTAATTACAATAAAAGAGAAAATTAATAACTCGCAACATTTACATGAAAACTCTATTAGACAAAATATCTCACGAGAAGAAAACTAACCGACCCATCAACAATTTTTATAATTAAAAACAAGAAATTGATGGACTCCCGGTGCTTAGAAATTACTAACTCTTATTTAGGGGTGTAATTTTTGTCCAAATCTCACTCGAGGCTTGGTATTGTGCGGGCAAAGCTCGGCTAGAGCTTGGAGATAGATTTATTGGGCTTGGGCCTACCCTATGAGCCCGTGGGCTCGACCCCCTTATTTTATTTAATTATTTATGTATTATGTATTTATGTGTTATAATAAACTTAATATATTTATTGTAACATAACTTAATAGAATTTGTAAACTAGAATTTAACATAATAGTTTATTATAAATATTAGTTCATAACATAATTTTTAAATTAATATTAGTACACGACTAAGTAAACTAATTTATAAACCTATAATAAATTAATAAACTTATCATAATATAAACTTATAAACTAATAAACTAATAATAAACTATAAACTTATAAACTAATAATTAATAAAGTATAAACTTATAATAAACCATAAACTTATAAACTAATTAATTAATATTATATTATAAATTTATAAACTAAGTAACTAAAAAACTAATAAAATTATAAATTTATAATAAACTATAAATTTATAATAAAATAATCAACTAATAAATAAACTTATAATAAATTATAAAGTATAAATTTAATAATTTATAATCTTATACACTGGGTCAACAATTCAAAAAAAATAAAACAAAAAAATTAAAAAGCCCAAAAAAAACCTGGCCTGTAGCCCGAATCTGAGCGCTAGCTCGAGGCCTAGATTCGAGTACTATGCCCGAACCCTATACATCTTAGGCCTGAGCCGACCCCTCTCCAAAAATTTTAGCCCAAACTTTTGACGAAAGCCCACCGAACCAAGACTGGACCGGACCGGACCGAAATTACACCCCTACTCTTACCCTGTACACTTAATTCTAAAAATTGTCTACTAATTTTCACGAACTTTTTTTTCACCGCAGGTGGACGTGATTTAGTCAGCTTTATTAATTTGACAACAACTAGTAAGTTCCTCGTTCGATCTCTATATTGTACACCTCCATTCTAACGGCTAGTGATAGTGGTGATCAAGAAATACTTATAGAATGTGTGAGTAAAAAATTAATCTAAATCATTTATATGAGGATACATAAAATCATCAACGCATGAATCTAGATTAAAATATGCAATTCAAAAATATAATAAGCTCACTAGCATCTCATATGCCTCATTGTTTAGGATTTAACACCACTAACGAGTCCAATAATGTTTAGTGTATATCACAGTACGTCATGCACTATCCACCTAAAAATAAACATTGACTAATGGACTTTAATATCAAGATTTGAAACATAATTTATTTAATAAAATACTAGATATTTGTGCCTATAAAAGAATGTAATATGATATAAAAGTGCACGACACAATAGTCATATACCTATTAGGATTGAAGCAATGAGACTGTAAATTTTTTCGGTCTGAAAATGTTATACCTCCATAACCTATAACATTACAACTCACTTAAACATTCTCCAAGAATCCAAAAGTACAAATTCTCATAATTTTATTCTTGTAAATGGCCAAAAGCTATCATAGTAGTGTTTGGCACATCAAAAATTAATTGCTTATAAATTGTAGCTAAAAAATAAGGGTAAATTATACTGATCTTTCTTGAGATTCACAAAAATATTAACCATTTCCCTTGTAGTTTTTGAAATGCCACTAATCTTCTATCTGTTTTAGTTTTTGCATCAAATTAGTCTAACAGTCAAATTTTGGTTAAAAGTTAACGGAAAAATTATTTTCAATGTATATTTTTTATTAGAAAATAATATATTATTTTTTTAGTTTGAGAATTATTTTATTTTATGTTTTTTAGTAAACTGTTTTTTTCAAGATAAAATAATAAATTGGCTTGTTAATGAAAAATAAAAATAAAATAAAAAATATTTTCTAATTATAAACAAAAAACTGTTTTCTAACTACAAAAATAAAAAATATAACATTGTTTTCTAACAATACAAAATATACTATTTTCTAACTAAAGAAAAATATGTTGTATTCTAACTAAAAAAATAATATAATATTTTCTAATAAAAAAATATACATTGAAAAACACTTTTTTGGTTAACTTTTAACAAAAAATTTACAGTTAGATTAATTTGGTGCAAAAATTAAATTAGATGGGAGGTTAGTGACATTTTAGAAACTACATGAGAGGTATTGATATTTTTGTAAATCTCAGAAGAGGTTAATGTAATTTATCCAAAAAAAATAATTAATTTTAGCTTATAGCATAAGCTATAAGTGTTTAAAGAAATTGCTAGTGTGTAGCTAAAACTAGTTATGTATAAAAATAAATAATTATAACTTATAAAAAAAATTATAGGCATTTGAAAAAATAATAACTTACTACTAAAATTAATTATTAGTGAAAAAACCTAAAAGTTGACACTAGAAGCAATATCAAATACTCTCAAAATATATTTTAAAAAAATACTAATTTATCACTCATTGAGCTTAGATTAATAAATATATAATATATAAATACTTATACAAAGTGTATTAATATTTATAAAAATTATAAATTCACCTCTAAAAATATATCTATATTAAAAAATTCTTGTCCTTATTAATAATCTATTTATAACAGGTGATTAATAGCACTCATTTTACAAAAGCATTAATGGTAAAATCTTCAACAGTCGGTGGTTGAATCACAGAATGATAAAAGTTTTCTTGAATGGGAGGAGGCTTGAATGCTCTGTTTTGAGTTCGCATGGTTTGCCTAGTAAAAAATGCCAAAAGTTATTGCGTTTAAAGGTAGCGTTAGGCTCTGTTTGGTCTAAATTTTAAAAGTTTTGCTTATTTTTATTTTTTAATTAATATTTTTTACTTTTTAAATCGTCTTGAATAAAAAAACTAATAAAAAATAAAAAATTATAGGAACACTCCATACATTATTTTTGTATATCACTAAACTTTCATGAATTAAAACTCGTACAAAGTAGCCACTATACTATTTGTTTGTATCACTTTACTTATTCTGTTAAGGGGTGTTCTTGTAATTTTAATTAATAATTAAAAAAAAAATGATATAAACAAATAGTTATGGGGCCACTTTGTACGAATTTTTAATTCAGGAAATTAAATAATATACGGTAATAGTCTAGGGGTGTTTTTGTAATTTTTTTAAAAAAATTTACTAAAAAAAAAATAATAATATAGAATTTAACTTATTATCTTGTTTAGTTTGTATTTTTATCTTTTTATAACTTTTTAACTATTGATTAAAAAAACTTATTTTTCTAACTTATTTCGGTAAAAAAATTCAAAAAATATAATAAATTAACTTAGACAATAGAAAAAAACTTATCAAAAACAGAAATAAATAAATAAATAAGTGATTATTTTAAATAGAGCTTTAATCTTCTCTCTACCGTTCACATATGAAATGAACGGTGCAGTCCAAACAACAAAATTGCGTCTCTTTGACAATTTTCATAAATCAATAAAGTAAATTTTTTATATTTATTTGATTATTTGAACTCTACTTTTTCGGATAGGATTTTTGGTTTGGGTTTAATATTAACTTAAATAAATTTATATTATAAATTTTATAAATAAAAAATATTGAATTAAAATTTTTTATTTTATTGCTTGAATTGTACAACCACCCTCAAGTTATACCCAAATTCGAGAGTGCCCTAATTCCTCCCGGGATAAAGTCGAAACAAGGGTCCCTCCCCCAATAGGGCGCATGGTTCTTTGGCGTTTATGGCTTTTCTCTCTCTACACATGGTCATATA
>JAOTRH010181758.1:0-11978 GCA_034768845.1 Heliamphora exappendiculata | reverse complement strand
ATACTTATTTTTTTTAATTTTTTTATTATTAATTTTAAATGAAATGAGCAACTTATAAAAAAATGTGAACTATTTTAAATATGTGAAATTTCTTATACTTATTTTTCTGAATTTTTTCATTCTTAGTTTTAAATAAAATAAACAATTTATAAAAAAATAAAACTATTTCAAGTATAAGAAATTTCTTATATTTATTTTTCTTAATTTTTATTATTATTAATTTTAAATAAAATGAGTAACTTGTAAAAATATAAACTATTTCAAGTTTGAGAAACTTCTCATACTTAATATTTTTATATATATTTTTTTATTTTTAGTTTTAAATAAAATGAATTACTTATAAAAAAAGAATTATTTCAAGTTTAAGAAATTTTTCATACTTATTTTTTTTGTTATTTTATTATTTTATTATTAATTTTAAATAAAATAAGCATCTTGTAAAGAATATAAACTATTTCAAGTATGAGAATTTCTCATACTTATTTTTTTTAAAAATTTTTATTATTAGTTTTAAATGAAATTGGTAACTTATAAAAAATGAGAACTGTTTCAAATTTATTTTTCTTATTTTTTTTATTAATGTTTTTAAATAAAATAAATAACTTCTAAAAAAATACTAACTATTTCAGATATGAGAAGCAAAAAACTATCTAATTCGAATAAGAACCAAAAATAATACTTTTTTACCCAATCACCAAACTTTAAAAAAAATTATAAAAATCTTAAAATAAATTTTTTTAGAAAACAAATAACAAAATTTAAAAATTAATTTGAATTTTTTTCTTCATATTTTGCATTTATCTTTTAATTTTGAGAATATAAAAGATTTTGTTAGTAAAAAAAAGAAATGTAAAAAAACTCCAAACACTTGTCAATTCATTAGCCCAATTCACATGCCCCTTTTTTTTGGTCAATATTTCGTTCACAATTTTCAGAAAATGTAACATCCTTCCAAAATTAATAGGGATAGCTTTGCAAAATACCCCCATTGCTGCCTCTCCATATTCAAGCTTTTATATAGGGTTTTTGGTGTGTTTCCTTTAGCTATAGTAGCCTAGTGGGCTCTACATGGGTTTATTCTGTCACTTGTCCAATCAAGCTAGTGCACTTTGCTTAAATTTTTTCCTCTCTGATTTAATCAAAAAAAGTGATTAATAAATCAAATAAACAAATTAACTTCTTCCTTTTAATTTTTTTTTTATATTTTCCTTTCACATTTTCTTCTCTAAATAAATTTTGAATAAATTCATGAATGAAACATAAATAACTTCTTAATTACTTATTTGCATTTCCATGGCATGGTTGCTTGATGTTTGATGATAAGACTATAATTAACCGTGCAATTATTTTATGATAAATTATATATCTCCAGACAAAGTTTGTTGAGGGCATTTGACCTAATTTAAATTATAATCTTATAAATTATAATTAAAAAAATATAAGATTTGGTGTGGGGATTTTGAGTTTTTTATTTAATGATAAATTCTATTTATTTTTTGATTTTGTATGAGATTCTCTTTTTTAAAATTACTAGTATTTTAATCGGTTTTAACCTTAATTAATGTAAAACATTATATATATATATATATACATTTTTTTTATTTGTTAAAGTTTTTTTTTTACTTTTCTTGATTACAATATTTTGATTATGTGATTGTATATTTTTATTTTACACTTACATTCTTTTTTGAATTATGATATATTATTATTTTTTGAGTTGGTTAAGTGGGCATGGGTGTATGGAAACCCCAAGTTCAAACCTGGGACAGTGGGAGATCTGAGACAGCTCAGCCATCAAGCTGGCCACCACTTCCATTATGATATATTAATTAAAGTATATATATATATATATATATATATATATAAAAGTAAAAGTGATTATATTTTTTGTTATTTTAATTATTTATAATTAAAACTTGATTTGTATTAATATTAATCAAGCGTATGTTTTATTTTTATTTGTAATTCTTCGTATTTATTTAATAATGTTATTACTTTTTTGTTGCAAGTTTTTAATGACAACGTGTTATAGAAAATAAAAATATTTTAATTTTTACATATGAAAATTAGATTTTTAATTTTTTAAATGCTAAATGTTTTATTATTTATGAAATATTAGTACATTACACACTATATCTCATTTTTAACAAATGAAAAAAAAAAAATTATATTGCATTAAACCGATTTCAAATTATAAGTACTAACTAAGAAAGTTCTTATTTTTAAAATTTTCTTATTGTCTATACTTCTCAATTCTAATACATTATTGCTAATTTGTCACTTTCAAGAAGGATGTTATTTTTGTGTGAAAATGAGAAATTTCTCAGGTTTCAAATTTTTATGTTTACTATAGTGTTTTATATTTTTCGATGAGCAAATTTTGAAAATATAAATATTTATTAAAACCGATATATATTACAAAAAATATGAAATTTTAAAATTCTAACACTAAACTAGACATCAATACCATGTCACCTATGATATATCGATCCCTTTCTTTAATTACTCAATATACATTTATGAAAAAGAAACAAAATTGTCTGTCCCTAATAATTTTTAAAAATATAATATTTTAAAATAGTTAAAAAGTCCCAAATTAAGTACTTTCAAACAGTAAATTTTTGTGTTTATTGATTTAAAATAAAAAAAACTTCAAATAATAAATTATAGGCGCCCTTGCTTAAATTTTTTAAAATTCTTGCAAACGTTAAAATAATAATTTCTAGTAAACAGCCTCGTTAGTGTGTATAACATATGTTCACGTTGAAACTTTGGAGATTGGCTTCATTAATATACACTATTTTAGACAAAAATGTCATGCTAAATTTGAACTGTACATAATTTAGTGGCTTGCATTTTTATACAACCAATCACTGGAGGAATGGGGGAAGGTACTGTGTTTAATTTTTTATTTAATTTTTGAATATATTTTTATGATCGGATTCGTTTATTATGTAGAGTTCGTCGAGTTTGTTATCTATATAAAATTTTAAGTTGACCCAATACCTGTAACTAAGTGATTACATAATGTTATTTTATAAATAAAAGAATAAAAATTATAATTTGAGAAAAAAACTGTCAAGCAAATCAACTTGAATTTTTAAATAAATAAGAAACTCGACAAACTTTACGTAATAAACGAATTTGATCATAAAAATATATTCAAAAATTAAATCAAAAATTAAGCAATGTGCATTTTAAACACAGGACCTTCCCTGTTCCCATCACTGGAAAAATAATAATGCATAAGAGATGGAAGAGCAAGGAAAGCAATTACTGGCAACAAAAACAGCTTGCATTGTTTCCTGCTATAAAAAGTTTCAGACAAAAAAGTAAGAAAATAGGAAATAAGTAACCCAACCGTGGCGGTTCGATGTTTGCTTAAGATACATTATTGTCATTGATTTGTTAATTTAACTGGTATATTGTGCCATATCTGGTGACATAAGAAGCATCATCATCATCACAGAAGTTGGGGTTTTGTTTTTTTGTCAATGGCAACGGTTAGCAGTTTAATTGTTAGATAATTAGATTACTGCAAAGGGTATCAACTTCCAGTACATAGGAGTTGAACTCATAATCTCACTGTATCCATTGGAGTTACACGACTGCTAGGCCAACAGCCCCAGTCCAAAGAAGTTGGGTATTGCCCAGCGTTCTTATGAGCCACACACGATCACGCGAGTCTATCTTTAAATACAGGATCATACCATCGTGCAAATTATTATTGAGAAATGTAAAGTAGATCGCATAAGTTTCAAATGTTACAGTTTAGATCTCACCAGTGTCAAATGTTACAGTTTATACCAATCATAGGAAATAAGTTCAGACTTCCTCAAGTTCATGGAAGAAAATCACAACCGGATATATACTATATATGTAAGCGATTTCACCAAGAATGGCGGTTACCTCTCCTGATCTTCCTACGAAAAGGCCGGCATGCTTCGATGCTCAGATCAACAGCAGCGGCAAGAGCCATAAAGATGGCGGCATCCTCCACGCAGGTCACATGTCGCATTGCCAACTGCACCAATGGCTTACTGCTCTTCCCTTCCCCTTGCACTCTACAGCTCATCACAAATCCACCAACAGCTGGACTTAGTGCTGCAAAGTCTCCGCTACTTTGTGGGCTCGGTATGGGAGTTGCTGCTGCTACCGCTGCTCGAGCCTGTCTACCTGTGTCGATGAAAAACTCACCACCCTTTTCAGCATTGAGGAAAATCTCGGACATGAGAAGCTCCCCTCCCTCCTGAACTTCAGAGAGAAGATGAAAACGGCAACAAATTGAGTCTCTGATCCCACGCTCGCGCCATGCTTCAAGCTTCCCCCATGGCTGCCAGCTCTCGGGCCTGCAAGAATCGGGCCGAACAATCATCCAAGCTCCCGGGTTGGACTTGGCAACCCAATCACAACCTGTTGATGGCACAAAGGGAGTCGTTATGAAGGCTGCAGCAACGGCTGAACCAGAGAGATCGTGTATCTTCACCTTCCATCCCTTCCTCTCCCTTCGGTCAGCGTCTAGGTCAGAAGTATCAATAGAAAATGACGGGAAAGTCTTCAGTGAGTCTACTTGGGATACCCTGTAAATTTATTATAGCAAGGGAAAGTTGCAGAGACAAACCAATTAATAACAAATTAGCAGTATAATATATTCAAAATACTTCTAGTAACTAGCAGAACTACTATCGCACGTATTAACCGACATGGCAAAAGGGGGCTTTTAATTTCTCTATCATGTTGCCTAAGAGAGAAAAAATTGTTATATCTCATGGACTACTTTCAGCCATGTGTTACGCAGCCAGAGATGAACCAATTGGCATTCTGCAACTAGAAGACCACCTCTTACAATATCCGTTTCCAAAAACTAAAAACCATCAGGAAAATTAGCCGTGCAACAAAATATAGAGGAAGCAAGATAGGGATAAATTGGAGGAGAACGGTAAAAATTCTCTACCTTGGGCTTAAAATAATTTGGAGTCTTAATGCAATCCTGATATAGAATAACAGTAGGTTGCAGCACATAAAGGTGTCCTATAATAGAAGATAAATAAGAGAATAGCACGTAATTCATATCACCTGTCTTGATTAAACTTGCAACTGAAGATAGGCTGCTTAATGGCGCCTTGAAGCTGAACTATCTGCGGACTTAATTTAGTCTCATCTTCAAATTGGAAAATGTATCTTGGATCAGGGTCAAGTTTAACACGCAAATGAAGCTCTGCTTCCAGCGTTCTTCCATCCAGCTTGCTTTTTCCAATGCCTGTCCACCCATTGAATAGAATCACTGGCTTCCCTTCACCCCATTCAGGACCCACTTCTAACTTAAATGTTCCAATATGCTGCCTTTTTATGCCTACACCGCAACGGTACCCCTTTCGCCCAGAAAAAACAACTATCTCCAGACAAGCATGAGAGGGAAAGAAACATCCAGGTGTCAACAACGCTTTTAAATCAGATTTTTCAAGATAAAAGCTTGAGGCAATGTTCTGAGTATCCGGTGTAGCATCGGCAGCAGATACTAAGGGAATTAGTGTTATCTGCACAGGAAAACCTCGAAGACGAATTTCACATGAACATGGAGAAGTTAATGATTGGAATGGACATCTTGAAACAGTCAATGCTGTTCCAGGAACTCTCAACCCCAATGAACCAATTGACAACCTGATAAAAGCCTGAGGATCCATTTGGGTCACAACTAGTCCCACATTGATCACAAAACTGTAACTTCAGCAGCCAAATAAGCCTGTCACATCAGTAGCAACCACGTATCAAGGAAATTCAAATCCAACGGTATAATAGTAAGAATTGGAATCAAACAAGTATTTCGCATTTAACATGCAAAAGCTGACTTCTTTTTGAGACATCCCAATCCCAACCATTTGGATGTCATTAGTTCAATGGGAAACAGATAGAACCATACCTGTAGCAAATAAGTTCGTAATACTGCTCCTGCAATATGCTTTTACATGCATATGAAAGTTATATCTCTTCACTCCATCAACGGCTCAGACTGACATTATTATTCTCATAGTTTTGATATTTGTTTATTGTTCATGTCAAAAAAGCAATCCACCAATTGTAATCTTGTTTAGTTTGCATCAGAAGTCAATGTTAATTTTTTAGGAAAAATGACATGTTGCTAACAGCAAATAAAGAATATTTAATGGACATGAACAGTATCTATACTCCCCTGTGTCCAAGCATTTTCTCACTGCAAAACTCTGCAATAGAAAAGGCTTAGATGACAAGCAAGAGAACATGGATTCAGAGAAAAAAGAAATATCACCATGCAAAAATAATGCGAAGATTAAGTTTGTATTCAAACCCACCCCTTCCAACATCTCTAAACAAAGAAAGCAAACCATGCAATGTCTTAGAAAGTTTAAGTTGTAACAATTACAAAAGCATTCATCAACCAAAGTTTAACCTTTCAAATTCATATAACTCTTTCTTCTCCTCTAAATTAGTAATTACATACTATCAATTGGAACATTATAGTGGTAATATCATGTCACTTGTTTTATGATTATACTATGTATTTTGCTAAAATCTGTAATATATAAGAAAATTCAACAGAAAGGAAAAAAGAATGAATCCGTGAGGAAGTAAAATTACCTGCAATTATATTATATTAAGAAAACAGACAGGGAAAGAGAAAAGAAGAAGAAGAAGAAGAAGATGAAGAATCAATCGCCTTGAAAATGATATACTGTTCTTATTTCTTTTTATGATTTCCACTCATCCACTGGCTACGAAAAAATAGAAATCTGTTCCCTATAGCAAAGAAGCGTTATGACCCATTGGATCCCAAATAATTCAGCCAGTTAACCCCAATCTCAACACAGCACATAGTTAGAGTTTCTCAATTGCAATCTAGCCTACAAACAAATTAGATTACAATTGGGTGTATCCACACAAACGTCTGCAGTTGCAGTGAAGTACAGAAACTAAGTCGAGAATCTCCATATCTTGTAGTCTCACACATTTAACTAAATGGAGAAAAAACTGAAATCTAGTGGGACAACTTTAGAATTTCTTTACCTAGTATATACAATTAACCTAGATTCTCACTTAGAAAATGCCTAGAGAAACAACAAATCCCAAGACAAAGGAATATCCCAAAGTTTACCGACCATTTGAGCTAATATGTTATACCTGTGAAGTTCTTAAGTCATTTACCTCCATACAGGTCTAATCGTTTTCTTGGGATAAATATCCTCTAAGCAGAAAAAATCATCATATACATCAACATCTATCAAGCGCAAAAGCTAGACTATGATCAGATAGAGCTAAAGGTTCAACAGATTACACCAAATATTGAGGATAAAGTGAGACAACCTAACCTCATGCAATTTCATTTCTGATTTATAAGGTTGCTAACATTTGAATGATTTCATTTGGATCTCCGTTTTCACTTTTTCCCCGTCAAAGAAGATATAAAAGAACTACTCTTTCTGTTCCTAGCTCTGCTTTTTTCTCCAGAGAATTTGCAATAAAATGTGCGAGAAAAGAAGTACGTATTAGCTCTTTGTCAAACATACCCATTCCTTCCACTCATTCTTTGCAAGAACCAAATGGATGAAAAGTGATTGACCAAAAGTCAACCAAAGAGCAGGTATTTTGCCTCAACAAAGAACAAAAGGGTCAGTTAATACCAACATTTACAAGTGCATCTCATTGAAATGTGTTTGCCAATCCAAAATGAGATCACCTCCACATAAAACGATCTATGATGGGCGTCATAATTGGACTTAAGGTAATATAAAAAAATTCTGGGAACCCTTTTCACTGCAGATCATTTTTTGGTAGATGTTACGCAAACTAAGAATTCCTCAATCACAGTGACATCCTAAAGTTAGTATTCTTCATTCTTGCAACATGAAAAACTCTCAATTTAATTTTTGCAATTCTATAACAAACTGAAGTCAATCATCAAAATCAGACTTCTCCGTTGCTTTTACGTTTTGTGTTTCACACTTCAATTGACCTCAAAACTTCAGTTTAAAACCATTCATGTAAAATGTGAACACCAACAATTACCAATTAAAACCTGAACTTCAACTAACCATGCTATTTTTGCACAAACATGACAAAAGAATAAACGGATAACAGCAAAGTCAAAGCAACTAATACACCCAAACCCAAAACAACACGAAAACAACATGAACAGGCATAAAACACACCACCCACCTTTACTAATGTAGCTTTCTCTGTCTTCAAAGCACCAACAAAGCCATTTTTTAAGCTAAAAAAACTCAAGTCCTTGTAAAAACCTGTGAAAATCTTCATCACTTTTTCCAAATTCAGACTGTGGAAACTAATTCTTACCAAACACCATTTGGGGTTAAATTCACACTAAATCACCCATCCAAATACCAAAATACCCAATATATAATTCTCTCTCTTTCCCCCTCTCTGAGACTCTCTGTTTCTCTATAGATCTAATTATCTAATTATAAACGCAATGATCGAAGATGGGTCTATAAATTGAATCATACCCATTCCAGAATATCACGTAAGAGTGTCGCACGGATCACGTGAAACACCATATATTTCGAACTATAGATTAATATGTGTAAAAAAGGAATCCCAACTGCAAAAGACTAACGCAAGAGGGCAATATTACGCATTATTTGAGGAGGGAAGAAACGAAATAGACGGAGAAAGTAAAGGAATATTTATTATTATTACTTTAACAAACAAGAAGAAGCGAAGAGAGATACAGCGTATAGAGAGAGAGGAAGGAAGAAAAAGGGAGGGGGGACCCGAATGCGATAAAAATGAGGTGACTATGAACGAATCATCCTATAATAATTAGTTTTATAAATTCAAAATATATATAAAAAAATACAAGATATATATTTTTATACATATTGGATACAGCTGTAAACAACGATTCTTCTCAATGTGATAGAGTCATTTTCAGGGAAAATTTCTGGCTTGGCATGCGTCAATGTATATATATCTCCCAATATATATATATATATATGGAATAGGGATGACATTATCAACGCTTGAATTTCAATGAAATGGGTGCAGTCAAGGAAAATTATAACGCCAAATAGTCTAAATGCAAAAATTTTAATTACAGATTCAATTACAAATTTCTGTATTTTGTTGACAAATCTATACTGTATATTATTTGCAAAACATTTTTAACTCTTTGAAGTTGAGAGTCTTCATCCAAATTTTCTAGAGTTTTTAATTTATCAAATATAAATTTATATGGGTAAGCAAATTATTGATCATTTAATAAATCATTAATAATATGACCAATACGGTAACATTATTCAATTTCTTAATATATCATATTTACTTGATAATATATATAGAAAGTGAGTTAAATATTAACATAATATTGTTATGTAAATTGATAATTAGTTCTTTGATTAATCATTAATTATGTAATAATATGGTAACATTATTTAAATTCTTAATTTATGACATTTACATGATTTTATATATAAAATGTAAGTCAAATATTAACCTAACATTATTAAAAATTAAAGTACAAACTGTATTTTGATCAATATATGCACGACAATATTTTAAATATTATTATATTAATATATTTTTAAAAATATGTGCACCACAATTAATAGACATTCTTATAGTTATAATCTTTTACTTTTTTATCATATTTTTCAATTTGCTTTTCTTATGAATAAGAAATTAGTTTAATTATCAATATTTGTTTTCAATTGTGAAAAGTTTTCTTTTTCAAAGTGTTGTATAATTTTTGTTAAATAATTTTTTTGGCTAACAATTTAAAATTGTAAAATTATATGAATGGATGCATGATGTCTTACTTTGAATGATGTGCATTTTTATAGATCAATTTGGCTAAATCATCCATGTAAAATTCAAATATATAGTTTGTGAAATAAAAATTATTTAGTGAGCTAAATTGATTTAATATCTACTTTATTTAAATTTTGAACATATTAATCATTATATAAATTAGTTTATGCAGAATACCAAGAAATATTTTTTTTTAAAGTGAATGCTCCATTATAACTTTATTACAATATTAAATAAAAATTATTGACATAAAACGTTGTTAAGTCTTTAAATTCAAAAGTTTCAATTATTATTTTTTATAATTTGAAAAAATCAAAATACAAAAATAGACATGTGGTGGTGGTGTCATTTTCTTTTAAAATTGACATTTATGACAAGATTGTTTAAAATAAATTTATGGCATTTGCTAACAAATTTTATTTTATTTTCAATATCTTAAAACCGTGCATAGCATAGATTCAATGCTAGTTGATGTATTATTTAAATATCATGCCAATAAGATACACTCATTTGTTGTTAAGATTTGTGCATATAAGCAAACTATTTTAGGAATACCATATGGTATTGTCAAAATATTATGCCAAAATATTATGTTTATTGTCGATGTGATAGTTTTGATGAACAAATTTGTTCGATACATATTAAATTAGTCACTTTTATCTCTCGTTTACTCAATAAAATTGAGTCAATATTATTTCTTGTAAAGTGTTTTATGTTACATAATTAGATAAAAGTACCACACTAACAATAAGATATAATGTCAATATTATTTCATGTAAAGTGTTTTATGTTACATAATTAGGTTGAAATACCACGCTGACAATAAGATATGATTTTTGGAGGCAATTTGAACCATGGAAATGAATCTAAATTGAGCTCCACAAGCTGAACTTCATCAGCTCAACTGAGAATCACATCTCATATATGTAGGCTTAGTTCGGTAGTTAGTTTTAAGTTAGGTTTTTTTTTTTGTCTTTTTTATTAAAGTTTAAAAAAGTTTTAAAAAAACCTTATTTTTAAATTTTAAGGCTTTTAGCCTTTTTGCTTTCTACATATTTTTTTTATATTTTTTAAAAATATTATAACTTTTATTATATAATTTTTTTTTTATAAAAATTATCTTTTTAAAATGTACTTACCAAAATTTATTAAACTAGATTCATATTAAATATAAAATTATTTAAAAAGAAATTTTAAAAAATTATAGTAATTTTAAGTAAAAAAATTTATTTTTTAGTTTAAAGCCATCTCATATCACTCTCAAAAGAACTTTGTCTTTTTTATACTTAAAAAATAATTTTAAGTAAAAAATTTAACTTAAAACCAGGTTGTCAAATTTGGTAATTTTTACTTATATTTTTACTTATAAAATCAGGTTGCCATAATCTCTGTTTAGACTAAATTTGGTAATTTTTACTTATATTTTTTGTTTTTTATAATTTTTTTTCATATATTGAGTAAAAGAATTTATTTTTTCAAGTTGAAAACAAAAAAAAAGTAAAAAATTTAGATAGAAAGATAAAAAATCTACTAAAGACAAATAAATTACCTAAAATTTGACTTTTTAACTTATTTTAGTTTTTTTTTATTTTTTTTTATTTTTTTTTTTGTATTTTGATAAAAAAAAATTTCAACTCGTGTTAAAAAATATAATAATTTAACTAATAATAAAAAAAATACACTAAAAATAAAATTAAATCAAATCAAATAGCCTTTTACTATGCGTCTCGTGTGCTTAACTGTACGAATTGCAGGAAGTTTCCTGCACATCAAAAAGTATTTTGTCTTTTTTTTTTTTGCTAAATGGCTCCGAACAAAAAACTTAGTTTAAAGTAAATTGTCAAACGACATCATAATCTAAATTTGGTAGTTTTTATTCTTGTTTTTGTCTTCTATAAAGAAATTCATGTATTGAGTAAAAATATGGGTAAATTATACTTATATTCTTTCTGGGCGATCACTATCATTTTTTTTATTTTTTGAAATATTTATTTATTTATTTATTTTTTAAAAATTATAACACTTAAGTTTAAATTAATTTTTCGTTAACGAAAAACACTTTTTTAACAGCATTTTCACTATTTTTTTTATTTTTTTTATTTTTTTTATTTTTTTATTTTTTTAATTACAAAATTTTATTTAAAATTTTATAATTAAAAAATAAAAAATTACTAAAT
>JAOTRH010181747.1:0-11978 GCA_034768845.1 Heliamphora exappendiculata | reverse complement strand
TATAATTAAACTAAGATGTAAAAATTAAGTACAACACCTAAAATTATTATATTAATTCAAATCTTTAATATTCATAGTTAAAAATATTTATTAAGTTAATTTTTAAATACAATTCTTGAACAATATAGTACATATATAGTATTAAATATACAATAAATCAATATAATATAACAAAATTAAAGTTGGAGCAAAAAATTTCCTCCCTTGGCCGGCCACTTTGGTGACCCTAACACTCCACCTCTTATTTTTATTTGTTGTGTCATACATGCATAAAAAAATGTACGAATTAAGTAACCTCCATGTCTTACACAATCATCATTGGGAGAAAAAAAATGTACGAATTAAGTAACCTCCATGTCTTACACGATCATCATTGCACTCCCACTAACAAAATTACTTTTAAGTAACCTCCATGTCTTACACAATCATCATTGGGAGAAAAAAAATGTACGAATTAAGTAACCTCCATGTCTTACACAATCATCATTGCACTCCCACTAACAAAATTACTTTTAAAAGAGCACAACCCACGGCCCCCCCCCCCCCCTTGGTTTGGCCACACCATCCCAAAATCAGATTTTTGTCTTCAAAAATTCTAAGGGATAGCTTAGAGAGAGGTAGAGAGAGAAAGAGAAAAAAACCTTAGAGTTCTTGGTGTTCTTAGCATGCTTGGAAGATTTTCTTCAAAGTTCTTCAACACTTATCTCATCAAATCTCTAAATCAAGGTAGAAATAACATCTTTATATATTTATTTTTCATTTACAAGTCTTCTCTCATCTCCTAATCTCACCAAAACCTAAAATCCATGCTCAAACTCATGTTTTCTTCATACTCAAATCTGCCCAGAAAAAGTTTTTGACAAAAATTTGATTTTTGATTTTTTTTTTTTGAGTGATCTAGACTCATCAAAAGTTTTTTAAATTTTTACTCTAATTTCATGTACATATTATTTGTATGCACGAATTTTCTTGAGATCCAAATATTTTCTCTTATTTTTCTAAAAATGGGGAAGTAAATCGGGTTAAAATGACTGTTTGGACAGCCACTTTGAATCAACTCCATTTCCTGTAGAAGTAAGCTCTCAGTGTGAATTTTAGGTGGTTGGATAGATAAACGTCTTATCTTTCTAACCTCACTGGAATCAACCCGTTTGCATGTGTATAGAGAAAATGGCAATGATTCTCCCAAAGTGTATTGAATCTGGATTCTATTTGGTAAAATATTTATAATAAATTCAAGAAAATTAAAAAAAAATACAAGGTCAGCTCCCAAAACTTCTAAACTCATCGATCTACCACTGTAAAAATTTTAAAAATTAAATTTTAAGCTTAAGTCCTCATTTCTATTTTTGAAGCCACTGAGTTTTCGCGCCACTGTTCTGGAAATTTATCTCTGTACTGTCACAGAAATTTGTTTTGTCAATACTGAGGCCTTAGAGGCAAAATTTAAAAACTTGTAAAACTTAAAAAGTGTTCAGAACATCCCAAATAGGGTGTATTCAAAATCTCAAGTTTAATTTTCTATCTAAGTATTTTGAAAACTCGAAAACCAGTAGCTAAAATCTGAAAATCCTGACTGTGATTAAATGTGATTTAGTATTAATGCTATTGTTTTGGGTTTCCTATGTTGTGTTATGCATAATTAAATAATTAGAACGTGTGATATTGTCTTGATATATTTACAAGATTTTAGTGGTTGAATTACTTGCATGTATATTTGGTTAAATCATTGATCAATGCACGTTGTGTTTTAGCCTAAGTATTTCGAGGTGACGTTAGAGTAATTTGTGTACTTTTTGTCCTACATGCCAATTAATCATATCCATGCAATCAATTTTCATGTAAGTTGAAAATCGTAATTTTAGCATATGATATCATGCCACATCATCATTGGGTGGATTTTACAGGGTTCACCATTTTATTTTAAGAAAAGAGTAAAAATTGAACCTTAGGGTTGGTACTGTGATTCATTGAACTAAAATTCTTGAAAATTTGGATACTTGAAAATATTGTGATATTGGCTATATGTCCTGATTTGTTTGGGAAGGTTTTTGCCCCCAAGTGCTAAATGCACCATATTGTTTATGATTTATATTTTTTGTGAATGCGGTTCGGGTAGTGTGATAATCCGAGGCCCAGACCGTCGCTGACACCTTGCCATCAGTGATAACCTGGCTGGACACTTAGTTCGCTACGTAGTCATCCCACGGCTTAAGAAATGCTCTTTGTCGGCCGGTTGACTTGGTCAACTTAATTGGGATCATGGGATTTTAGGATAGTTTCCCCAGGGCAGGAGAACCTAGAATAACTTAAGTTTTAATTGGATTAGAAAATTAAATTGGTTGCATCATTTCTCATCATAATCACTGTCATGATTAACCTGCTATTTTATCTATCATGTTTTAACATGTTACATGAGAAATATTTGTATGTTGGTGTGAGTTTCTCTGGCATTCCATGCCAGGTTCCGAAGAGCTAGAAGAGCTTATTGATGAGTACGCAGACGCGGACATAGAGTCTTGATTAAGAGTTTCTCGCTTTCATCCCAGCCTTCCTCAGCCACATAGTAACAGTTTTGTGGTTATCCACCTATTTCTTGTATTGTTCGATGTACTCCAAAAAGATTTTAGTTGGGTCTGTACTATATAACTCTATAATATCTGCTTTTTGGCACGCATAGGTATTATCGTTATTTAATTTTTGCAGTTCTATTTGTTAATTGTCACTCTAGATACTCCCGAGATTCGGGGCGTCACACGCAGTCCCATCTAATGCATTGTTAATCAAAGTTAACATTCACCCAACCATCTTCTCGAATTTTCACCGAAAGACCGTAGCCCCAGCTAATGCGTTGTTAACCAAAGTTAACATATGCAACACAGGCAACCCACGCAACACATGCATAAATAAAATCCGAGTTTTAATACATAAAACCACGTACAACACTACATTTCACATAACAACATCGCGTGCCACATAACTCGACACGACATCACATGCCACACAAAACGGCATCCACTCACTTGGACGACCAACAATCTATAAAACAAAACCTAACCAGAAGGCTAACTCCAGACCTCTCAAAACCTCAGTTTTCACCAACGTTTTTACAAAACACTATCTTTTCCCAACACTCGCTTTTTAGAAAAGGAACCACCGACCTAAACACGTCTTGCACCCAAACATGTACAAACACCACGCACGCAATCATGCACTAACACCTCACATCTAACCATGCACCCACACCTCGTATCTAACCAACCGCATCATCCCCGAAGAATGACAACCAAAGAAATAGACCACCATGGCCCCACCACAACCACCAAAACAAGGACTAAAACCAAAAACAACCCACACAGGAGTTCGGTCGACTGAACTCCACCCTTTAGTTGACTGAAAATCTACTGGAATTTCACAAATTTTCTAGTGTCTCAGGTCAGTTGACTAAACCCATAACTTCAGTCAATCAAACTCATACACTGTCCATTCAGTCGACTGGATCCCATACTTCAATCGACTGAACTTTGTGAAAAATCGTAGCGCCGTCGAGAAAACTTGAGAAAAACCATGTTTAAACCCAAATCAAAACAATCAAACTTGCATTCTATGATATCTACGAGCATACACAAGCCCACAACTCGATAGGAACCCGAAAAACACATCTAACCGAAACACCTAAAACGAGTTCTGAAACCAAAACCCACTTTTACGAACATAAAACGACTTTTCATACCTTTTTAAACGGTTAAAACACATACATTTACACGTAGCACCCCTTTAAGACATGAGAGCCTAAGATCCTACATCGTTGAGTCAAAAACTCAACGCCTCAAAAAATGAACCTTGTCGAAACAAGATTATGTCCAGATAAACAAGCAGCCATCGATGTATATAGCAAGGATTCGCTACTCTATCGCCAAAAGCTAAGCCTCAAGCCCCCAAAAAACTAGAGAGAATGTAGAGCTTTTGGTGTGAGAAAAAAACTTAGCCTCCAAGCTATGGGTTTTTATGAAAATATCTCACAAATTATCTTATTTATAGGCCCGCTCTAAAATATTTTTTTTTAAAAAAAAAAAAAAAAAAAAACTTCGCGCCACAATGCCCAACGACCCCGGGATCCAACCCAACATGCACTTTTCAACCCGAACATGCATAAAACGATACAAACATGCAATAATAAAAACAATAAACTCCGCGTCGAAAAACACCAAAAAAAGAAAAAAGGTCAGGGTCTCATACACTCGAATCGGTATTTGCATACATTTGAGATATTTAAGAAAAAAAATCAATAGTGATTAATAGAGGCTAATCTAATGGTTGGGAAAAATGTGGTGCCGACCTTTTCCGCTTTGTACATTAGCTCCCAAACCCATTTTCAAAGGAGACAAATGACAAGTAGCCCATTTTTTGTTTTTTATTTTTATATTTCTCAATAACCAAGTAACGAATCAGTTTATAAATTGAAAGGGTTTCAATTTTTCAATTTTAAGATTTTATTTTCTTTTATAAAATCTTTTAAATGGTAAAAGACGAAGTCTCTTTACAATCCAATAAAAATGCCACACCTAGTTTTTGTTGGGCCGTTTGTCCTTGCATACAAGGGCTGTTGGGAAACTCCATTGCTCTATAAGTAGCCCAGTTTCAATTTGGACAAGGGAAAGGAGGTTGTGGGCTGTTCAAGGGCAACCCAACCCATGTGTTTGGGCTTAAACTATTCTTCTTTAAAATAGGCTCTAGTGTTAGATGGCCCATCGCATTGCTGAGGTGGAACGAGTTAGCTCGATGGTGGCGCCAGCAAAGATGATGATCCAAGGGTGTGACCTACTACTCCATATTCGAAACTTGTGATGCCCTAAATTTTGGATAACATCTAGAATGATAAAGAGACTATATTTGTAGAAAACGAGAAATAACTATCCATTCAAGGCATTTAACAAAAGAAAAACATCAAATAGTTTTATAATAATTATAAACTGATCTAAACAACTTCAGACTGCAAGAAAAAAAATGTTATAGAACAATAAAGACAAAAGTCTAAGCTGCTAGTCAAAGAAAAATGTCAAGGCAGCTCAAGTGAGCCAAGGTTCCATGGTCTCTTCAAAATATTTATTGGAAGGTTCCCTAGGCTCGTCATAAGTTGGCATAAAATGCCATGAGCTGCGATGCCCAGTAGAAAAAGAAATATGTACAAGTATTTTAAAGAATAGCATGCTAAGCAGTTCACCAAATATTGATAAGAGATATGCAAGATGAGTTTCATGATAGTTGTTCTTTTAAGTTCACCGAGGTTGATTAAATTAGGTTATAATATGTTTTCATGGCCGTAAGAACCGTCCTAACCTCAATCACAGAGCTTGAACGAAGTCCACTGACTGAATGGTGCTCCTTAAGCATCAGTGACGATCTGTGTCACGCCCCAAAAACTAGGGTCACGTGAAAAGCCCAATGAATCACCACGTGATCACATTCACCTGAAAAAAAATTTTAAAATCCTACAACATAATCTAAAGCCCAATAAGAATAGACTATCATTAACTTAAAAGGAAAACATGCTAACATGAATAAGATGGATATTCCAACTCACACGAGCCCCATAAACGGTTTTACTTCTCAAAAATCACAAATTCCTTCCAATAGTATAATAAACACATAACAATCATGTTCACATGCATCTTGTACTATTTTACGGTCTTTCACCATAGGATAGCACTAACCCAATCATTCGATTCTTTGCGATCTTTCACCGCGAGACAACTACATGCCCTAATATGTAACTCTTCGCAGTCTTTCACCGTAGGACAACGACTTGCCTCAATACACAATTCTTCATGATCTTTCACTGTAGGACAATAACTTGCCCCAATATACAATTCATTTCACGACACATGGTATGACTTAACAGATATAGGTACGCACATAGCCATGTACCAAACATCTAAACACACATACATTATCTTCAATGATAGCCACCGAGATTAACCGACATATCAACCAAAACGTTTAAAACCCAAGCTTAACCCCAAGGGTTAGCTCTAAACCTCTAAAATTTAGATTTTCATAGCTTTTACATAAATCCCTCCATTTTTAGAGCCACGTTTTTTAAAACCACAGACACCCACACGTCCACCAACTCTGTAATAAACCACAACAAATGCAAAACATGTTTTTTACCTAACAAACATGGTTTAAACACAAAAAATAACCATTTAGGTATTTTAAAATAGTAAAAATGTATAAAACTCCACGTAGCACCCTTTTAAAACAAGATAGTTTAAGATCCTACCTCGACGAGTTAAAACTCAAAGTTTTGAACACCGGCGAGAAAACAAAGTCGCTAAAATGCAATTCCGTCCAGATGAACGCGAAGCCCACGGCAAGGGTATCAAGGATCGACTATCCAATCGCCAAGATCCGAATTCGAATCAAGCTTGAATCTAGAGAGAAAGAAGAGGTTTTGTGTAGAGAGGGAAAGAAAACTTACAAGACAATCTTTGGTTCAAAAACCAAGGCATGAGCAATTTTTATAGAATCTTGAGCCAGGCTATCCACTCGAGCGGACAGGGCCCTGCTCGAGCGGTCCCTCACCGACTCAACTCTCTGCCACAGGCCCGCTCGAGCGAACAAACCACCCCTCGAGCGACCATCGCTGGGTGAAAACCCGAACATAAGAAGCAGAACCAAACCCTTCATGCATAACACATATATAAACATGCTGTTCTAAAACGATTAAAGCATGAACCAACACATCGGATAAGCATCGTGAAAATAAAACGGAACCAGGTCTCACAACAGAAGTAAGGCGAGCCAATAGGCTATTTCCCCGATTCCCTCTGGATTTTCAAATGAACCAATGAATCGTGGTGATAGCTTTCCATCTTTTTCAAATCTCATCTAACCTATCTTCTGTGATACTTTCAGAAGTATATGGTCCTCAACCTTAAATCTCAATGGTCACCTTCTCCAATTAGTGTAACTTTTTCAACAACTCTAAGCCATAACCAAGCGTCACTTGTACAAGGCCTCATAAGGCGCCATTTCGATACTAGACTCGTAGCTATTATTATAAGCAAATTCAACTAACAGCAGATGATCTTCCCCTAAACCTTATATATTGCTCCTGTTAGACGGTCCATCCCTTATCATTCCCACCATTCGTTTAAATGTACTAAAATTCCTATGAGGATTGCCTTAAACTAGACCATTCCCTTCCCAACATATATTTTGTAAGCCACTTCAGTAGATCAAATGCATATTGTCAGACTTGGCACTGTCCATAAAGATCTGCACACTTTACACCCAAAATCCGAAATCACCTCTCCATCCCCGAGTATAAATAATAAGCTCCTGATTCCGAAGAAAGAACTCACTCATATCACAGGGCAATTCATCACAATAGAAGGTCATTAAGCGAAACAAAGGTCCCTAAATAGGCGCTATCATCACAACGAGAATGTGGCTCAACCGCTATGCTGGTCTTGCAATACTCATAACAAAAGTCAAAAAGTATCACCATAAAGCATCTCTCAACAAAGGACATGTTCCATTATAAAGGATACAACAGTAAAGAGAACCGAACCAAGAGCGTAACAGTTGTACGATAAGCACACTACCAGTTAAGACGATAAACGCACATCTCTAAACTAAATAAGGACTGCATAGAGGACTAGCCGCCAGAGTGCATACGAGATTACTTCGGTATCGGGATACTATCAAAAAAAGAATTCTCACTAGCAAAGACAATTTAAGAATCCAAACAAACAACACAGGTTCCAGGATAGGGGTAGAGCCAATAGAAGGATACAAACACTTTCCCTTATCGATGTCGAATTGTTTAGTTCAAACCAAGACTTCACGCTCCAATATGTGCAAACAGGTCAACTCTAAGAGATAACATCAATGAAGAGTTTTTTAGATTCAAATTTCTTATAACTCACATCTACACCACGTTCTCTTAATGACCTCAAGTTCACTCACATATATCTTCTATCAAATACCATCTCCACGAAAACTTGACAGTTCCAACGCTAAACTCTGCACATCCACAAATTTGAAGAGCTACCGCAACTCGAAGTATGAACCACATAACCACTAAAATTCTTACAATGATCTTACCTCAACAATGGCTAAGGACTTTTTTCAACTCTCGATTTATTATTGTAAACATTAGTTTTACACCTTGATATTAACTTCTCCTTTGAGAAAGGGACACGTACTCCAAGTTTATCAATCCCCTGGGGACACAGCCCAAGCATTCGTACTTATCGGGTAGGGCAACAGTCTACGCCAAGATACTATGAGAAATCGGTCTTACATTCACACAATCTCAAGAATACAAATTTACATGACACAATCCAAAGGATGATGATAAGGGTACAGAAGGTATGGAAATTCTAATCTTTTCAAAGAACTGCCAAACTGTAACTCAACTGGAAGGTTTCAACATTTTAATCCAACAACGATAAAACAACTCAATCGAGTTAACTACCTGTGAGCTAATTCTCTCTCCCTAGAGATATCAAAGTTGACTATTGATTCCCACTTAACGCCTTCACATTATAGGGCAACCAACAAATACGTGGTCAAGAAAACACTATCCAAGTATACGGTTTATCCTCACCACTCCATAAATCTCCTCTTGGGTTAAAGATAGCATCACCACCCCCATATCTTCGACCAAAACATGAACAATCTCTTAACCTCGAGAGACATCATCCTTACGACGCACTATCCCAAGTAACAGGATTAACCACACCAATAACACCCATCAAGGGCTCCTTAAGCCTAGTGCACTTATCACTAATAATGATAATGTTTAAAGTGATTACGTCGTCACATGAAGGGAGTTAACATTACTCACATTTCGGCTTCGCCCGGCATATATCTATGCTCTGACTAAAGATGTCTTTTCAACACCACTTTCGAACCATAAGAACACCGATTAAAACATCAAATCTTCCCTCTAATGAAATTTCCACATGACCTATGATTGTCACCCACCAAAATCGTAACCAAAATTGGCATTCTTCCCAAGACATCCATAAGGTCACTATTAATCCATAGAGTACCTCCTTGACTTACACAATAACTTTGCTTCCCGTGAAATTCTTAAAGGACCCGTATTCGTCGTCACATATTAGAATCATATCCAGAACTAACATACTTCCCCACATATCTACAACTTCCTCATTGATCCATTGAGTACGTCTCTAAATTACAAGGCTTGGGTTGCCTCAAAATCACTTACGTCCAAGTATTCAAGATACTTAAGACTCATGGTTATTACGCTTCCATCCCAATTCCATTCCCAAATACACAGCTTCATAACAAAGTTCACCAAAAATTTGAACAGAGGGGCATTACCACTATCATATAACCTTATCAAAACTAATAATTCCCAAGAGATTACAACACTCTACTACACCTATCAACAAGATTACTAATGGTATAACTCTCCTCAAGATAGCGTTCTATCGCACAAAATGTCCTTGACAAAGGACTTAACTAGTTTCTGCGCCTTACTAGCACTGGGACAAAATTGTCGTGATGGTTGAATACAGCAAACAACTGACTACAACCAACGGTAACTAATATGGTAACAAATTCTATTACATAAAAAAGTGATCAACTCTCAATTTCTAAGTTCAAACTTCTAGCAATCGACAAATACTAGATCGCATTCCCACGGCCCATATCATGACCTCAACCACAGCCTCACTGTAACCCTGAAAACATAGCCTCTAAGTAAAAGAGATTATAAAACCCATTAAGATAAAATTCAATTTAACTTTTCCTTCCCAAAAGATGCTCATATTCCTTCCTTTAAAACTTAGCACTCTAAGATCATATGAACATATTAATCCTAATAAGCACATCACATCATCAATCATTCACATTCTGAGAAGAACCGTTAGGAATGACACGCCAATTCGGATAACTAATCCATAATTCTTATAAAAAGAACATCGGTTAAACGCTTTTCTATTTTGAACCCCAGAATAGTTGATCAGACGCTCGATGACAAGTCGCATTATTCCCAAGATTCGGCCTCCATGCCCACATAAGCACATAACACACGCAAGCCAATGCCAATCACAAACCCATGCAAGCACACAATATATGTCATGTAGTACCACACATATCAACAAACAATTCAAGTGATATGACCACGACTACCCATGACAACTAGGTATTCGAACCTAGAACTCTAATACCATTTTATCATGCCCCCGACTCCGAGGCACGTGAACCCCCTGTGATAACCCAATATTATACATCAACTGATGGAAAACCTTTCTTATAAAACCCAATTTATGGTTAGAACCTCTTTTTTTTTTTTTTAAACTTTTAAATTTAAGTTATTTTAAAAGGTGTTAAGTATCAAACCTCAAAATTATTCTAAATATAAATTTTAAAAATTTTGGCAGAGTTTTCTCTATTTATTGGATAATTCCATGTATAATAGCCTATCAAACGCAAACAACATAACGCAATATACTCAGGTACAGCCTGAATCTCAATACCTAATCACAACTCTAAGCTAATTATAAGAATATCCATCTTTGTATCAAGATAACTACATTCGCCCCAAAAGAATTAAACCACGCATGCTATATTACACCTATTCTTCATAAACTTCATTTAGTTTCTCAGAATAATTACATCCATCCGAAGGAAATTCATAACTTTCATAGAACCGTACAGCATAAAACCTTGGGTTGATACTTTGAATATAAATACATGATTCTCCCACTATATAATTAATAAGTTCTTCCATGACTTCATTACACATTACACAAAAGAATGAGTTACATGTCATGATTAATTTCTCAAGAGAAAATAATTAGAATCCATAAGACTTACTTCTTTATATCTTCAAAACTCTATCCAAGGTCAAAGCATTTCTTACGCCTTCCCCTTAACCTTTGGACCTGTAAAATATGTAATTAACTAACATGAGCTGAAATTCATAGGATAAAAACAAATAATGGTGCAATGCATGATATGTAAGATGTGGATGAGCATGCTATTATCCAAAATCATTCTAATCATTTTCTAAATCAAATAACAACTCACACACCCTCAAAGTTTGATAGAGAAATCCATTTACCCTTAATTCTTTATCTTACATTTTTAACTTTTCTCTCTATTTACCAAGTCAATATATCATAACCCATTATTTTATTTCACACAATTAATCCATGACCCCCTTACATCAAGACGTTATTTCATTTAACCCAACATCATTCCCATGAGATTATTAATGTACATTTATTCATTATCATTCAAATTTAATCCTCTTTTATTTTCATTGCTTGTTCTTTTAATTCTTTCATAACCAGGAATTGCCACCAGGTGCAGTTTATAGAAACCCCGCACTATTTTTCCAACTAGTTACGTAAAGCTTGTTGAATAATAGTTTGCTCTATAACTCACCACGACGTCTGTTTTTTTCGATTTTCCAGAGGAATACCGTCGAGTAGGCAACCTAAGCTCAGATTTACAGGGATTAACTCAATAGAAATGGCACCTAACTTATACAAGTTTTTGAACTTTCACCGTGAAGCTAATCGAGCCCAACTTATTTCACATTAATCAACCGTTGGTTCTATATTCGTTTAACAATTCAATTTTTTGTTAATAACCTAGGAGTCCAACTACGGTTTGGTTTCTCTCCTCAACACAATTTCTCAAACATTTATTCTCAAATCACGTTGTTTAACCGTTATATTATCCCTTATTTTCCAATTCAATATAACATGCGCCTTGAACCATGTTTCACATTTGCCCGTCAAAAATTCATTATCAATTCATCTTCACATCATTTCCATTTTAGCTATAATTTTTTCATTATAACTCATCATTCTTCATATCTCAAGGTTCAAATTGACGTTTACAAAACCCACATATCACATTCACCCAATTTTAATTAAGCCCAAATCATTTTGCTATACAATTCAAATAAATAAACCATGAGGGTA
>JAOTRH010181746.1:0-43226 GCA_034768845.1 Heliamphora exappendiculata | reverse complement strand
CTATTAACTTGAAAGATTAAAATAAGAAAAATGAGAAGAACATTAACTAACATAAAAGGTATTTTTATTTGTTTTGCACCTTTTGTGGTTAATAAAAAAATAAAAAAATACTATGGAAGACCAATTAAGTTAATAGAGGAAGATTTTAAAGAAAATTTAGCATCTTATATTTTTAAGAGAAAATAGGAGAAAATAGAAGAAAATAAAAGAGATGAAAAGAAAAGAAAAGATTTTTCTTTTAAAGAGAAAATTATGATATTTTTTGTGATTTTTTGTTTAACAAAATAAAAGAAAAAAAAGATAAAAAGGGAATCATAAAAAAATAAATTTTTTTGTGAGAGAGATGAATGCTAATATTACAAGAAGAGAAATGCCAAATAGAACTTTATTAAAGTTAATAAGAAGATAAAAGACAAGAAAAAAAATTATACTAATATTGAAAGAAAAGAAAAGAAAATAGAAAATATAAGCTAGAAAATGAATATTAAGCTAAAAATAAAATAAAATGAAGTATTAGTATTTAAAGAAAAGAAAATAGAATACTTAAAAGAAAATAGATAAGGTATTATGAGAAAAAATAAAATTAATGATAAAATAAAATAAAATGCTACATCAAAAGAAAAAAATGCTAAAAAAATGAATTGTATTGAAAATGAAAGAAAAGGAAAATAAATGAAATGAAAACCGAAATATTAAAGTAGTGCATAAAAGAAAAATAGAAAAGAAAATAAGAAATAAAAATAAATGCTAGAATATTATAACAAAACTAAGAAAATAAAAGAACACTTAAACTAATATTATAAGTAAAGAAAAAAAAATAAATGGTACATTAAGAAAGAAATTACATTAAGTTAAAAGAAAAGAAATAAAACTTTTTTTAAAGCTACACAAAAAAATTAAATACTAAGAAAGAAAATTAAGTAGCTATTAAATGAAAGCTAAGAATTAATGATACAAGAAATGAAATAAAATGAAATGCTAGTAAAAGAAAATTAGACTAATTAGAGGAAAGAAAAAGTAAATAATGCTAGAATATTAATTTAACATAAAAAAAGAAAAAGAGAATAAAATGCTAGAATTTAAATGGATGTAATATTGATGATTACAACTATTTTTATTTAAGTGCTTTATATTATAACAATAACGACATTATTTAGTCGTATCGTTCAATTATATTAGCACTAATTTGATGAATATACGACAATGTGCTTAGTGTGAATGTGTGAATTAAGCAATTTTTTAAAAGAATAAACTAAATGAAAGCAATTAAATAAGGACAAGATTAACTATATAAGTAAGAATGAATACATGAATTGAGATTAAATATAACCCGATCACCTCAAAAGATAGATAATAGGGTTAGAAAGACCGGGGATCCAAGCAAGGTACCTAGATTGTCGAAAAATTCTCAAGTCGGGAAATGTGCTCCAATTGTCCAATCCTCAGGAGTGATCCAAGCAATGTAGGCTTCAATGTAGGTATGGGAGATTAGGGACTCGGTATCTCGATAAGGTTTCGGCGTCGGGGCTCGGGATCGCTTGGTATATCGGCAGAGTTTCTCTCACTCAGAATTCCTCCTAAAAACGTATGCTGGGGTACGGTATTTATAGAGTTCTTCAACGAATGAGGTGTTGACACGTTTTAGGACACGTCATGCCATTTGAAGTTGGCGGCCGCCACAATGCAAGTTGGCGGCCGTTGGGTTAGAAAAGGTTCTATTGGCAGCCGCCATAATGTGAGTTGGCGGTCGCTATGTTGGCTAGGGTTTCCAAGAGGTTCGATTGACGGCCGCCACAATGAACATGGTGGTCGCCACTTCTGGCAATGACTTAAGTAACAAGTTATCGATGGTTTGGTACAATTTCATTGGTTTCAAAAATTTTGAAGGTTTTTGATGACTGGGTTCAAATACCGAGCTTGGATCACCTCCCGAGGATCGTACTGAGGTACTATTCCACCTGTTTTCATCATCGAATTCGCCTAAGATTAGGCGGGATCAAATTGGGGTGTCTACACTCACTCCAAGCAAACACGACTCCCTTCCGCATCAGGTGCATCCTCGGTGCAGCAAGTCTAGCAAAGTCCTTCACAAACCGTCGGTAGTAGCCGGCTAGACCCAAAAAACTACGTATCTCAAAGACACTCTTCGGTCGCTCCCAATCGGTCACAACATCTGTCTTTGACGAGTCCACTGCTACCCCATCTGTCAACACTACGTGTCCCAAAAATCTCACCTCAGTCATCCAGAACTCGCACTTCTCAAACTTCGCATACAGACGATGCTCTCTCAAAGTCCGTAGCACGATCCGCAAGTGATTCTCGTGCGCCTCTCTAGTAGGTGAATATATTAGAATATCATCCACAAACACCACTACAAAACTGTCCAGATAAGGATGGAAAATTCGGTTCATCAAACTCATGAGCATAGCAGGTGCGTTCGTCAGACCGAACGACATAACTAGAAACTCGTAGTGACCATAGCGAGTCCTGAAAGCGGTCTTCGCTATATCCTCGTCCCAAATCCTCAACTGGTGATATTTTGACCTTAAGTCAATTTACAAGAAGCAGCTCGAATCCCTCAGCTGATCAAACAAGTCGTCTATCCTCGGCATCAGATACTTGTTCATCACTGTCACCTAATTCAGCTTCCTGTAATCGATACACAAACGCAAAGACCTATCCTTCTTCTTTGCGAAAAGGGCAGGAGCTCCCCACGAAGAAGTACTGGAGCGTATAAACCCCATGTCTAACAACTCCTGCAACTGTACCTTGAGTTCACGCAACTCAGCGGGTGCAAAGCGATAAGATGGCATGGATATAGAAGCAACTCTGGGAATTAGATCAATAGAGAACTCTACCTCCCAACTCAGTGACAACTCAAACTGATCAACGGGAAAGACATCGGGATAGGCGCACACCACCGGAGGTAACTCTCCTCGAACCCCAACTACCTCATCCAACATAAGGGCTGCAGAAAGAGAACCCAAGTTGCCCTGGTTTCGCACAACACCTGGCATAGACCTCAAAGCCTCATCCCGGTCTCCCATAAAACAAAAAAAATCTCCCGTCGGTGTACAAATCGTTACCCTTCGTCGATCGCAATCGATGAAGGCACGATAGATGGTCAACCAGTCCATCTCTAGGATGACATCAAACGCGGTCATGTCTAAGATAACAAGGTCGAACTCTAAACAACGACCGGCGACCTCCAACACGCAGGATCTACAGACAAGACTCGACGTCACATTCCCACTCACTGGAGTCTCCACACACATAGTACTACCCAACCAATCCATTTGCAACCCCAACACAGATGCGAAAGAAGAAGATATAATCGAGTGTGATACTCCAGTGTCAATAAGAACACTGGCCCATGATCTGTAGACTAAAAAGGTACCTCTGATCATGGAGGTGGTAGCAGCAGCATCGGGCACGACCGGTGCCCTGGAAGAACTGGGATCTGCAAGAACATAAGCTCTGGCTGGCCCACTGCGGCATTGAAATGCCGACTGCCTACCTGACTGCACTGAAGCTCCTCCCTCTGCAAAATGGGACGTCTGAGCTCTAGGATGTGAATACATCTGTCTCCCCTGGCCTGATGGAGCAGCAGTGCGCTTGCTGTACTGCGCACACTCCCTACGGATGTGCCCAGACTAGCCCCACTCAAAACATACCACTAGCCCTCTCCCCTATGCCTGCGATTACGACTGTGCCTGAATAAGCGCTGCACTCCTACACGATGTCCTGGCCGCTGGCATCTATGACAAAGAAGTGCTCTCTGATTCGACCTTCCTGTTGAAGCTACGGGAGGCGTGGAGGCAAAAGACTTTGGTGGATACGACCCCACTGGAAGAGAACTCGGACCAAATATCTGTCGACGCTTGTCTCTGCGTGCCTAGAACTATGTACGTCCCCCGTTTGATTAATCCCTGCTGTCTCTGTCTCTACGCGTCTCATTCAGAGTATCCTCCACTTTCATAGCAGTCTCTACCAACTCTGTAAAGACCTGCATCCTGAAGGCTGTCACTACGTCTCGGATAGCGGGCTTCAAACCCCTCTCGAATAGTATCACACAAAACTCGTCAGTAGGTACGATCTCCTGTGCAAACCTGGACAGGCTTGTAAACTCAGCCTCGTACTCAAGCACTGTCATCGTCCCCTGCGTCAGAAACAGGAAGTCCTCTCTGTAGCGATCCCTCAGAGTCGCTGGAAAGTATTTCTCCAGACATACCTTCGTGAATGCATCCCAAGTGCCTGCCCACTGTGGTCTTGGCGAACTTCCACCACATATGAGCACTCCCTCTCAGCTGAAAGGCGGCACATATAACCCTCAGATCATCTTTCTCAATCTAAAGCGAATTAAGGATCCTGGTAACCAGCTCCAGCCACTCAGTGGCAACCATGGGATTGGGGTCCCCAGAAAAGGTAGGAGAGTCCAGACGGCGAAACTCACACATCGCAACCGTCGCCCTCGGCTCAGGTATAGTCTCTCTCCCCTAGAGGCCAAAGCCAGTTGCTGGATGGAGCCGACCATCTCACGCAACAGATCTCCCTCAGCAACAGGTCCTTGGGGTGCATTAGCATCCCCAACATCTGGGACTGAAATGTCCCTTCGGCTAAAACCACGGCCACGGCCACGGCCTCAACCTCGACCTCGTCCTCTCCGCGTGGACATAACTCTATACAAAAGTACCATAATAGGATAAGCATCCATACAACATGTATTTCCAACGTAAAAGACAGATAAGCATGCTAACACATAACCATGTAATATCATGTCATCACATCTCACATACCGAGGAGAACTAATAAGAAAGACTCGTCCATCTGGATAACCTACTTAGATTCCTTGCTAGAAATCACGTCCGCGAAACACGTCTCTAACATGGCTCCTAAGTATGTTAACCCAAATGCCCAAAGGCAAGACTAATCAATCCTAAGGTCCAACCTCCATACCCACGTATACACCACAAGCTATCATGCTATGTTCGGAAAATGCTATAACACATGCAATCAAGCACACATACATCCTCACAAGGTGATGTACCCTCTTTCCCACGGCTCATAGGTATTCGAACCCGCAGCTATGATACCAAGTTGTCACGCCCCAAATATTCGGGTCACGAGAAAGCCCACCAAAATACCCATTTAAAAAAATAGGTTTCACAGTTGATAATTAAAATGTACAACATTTGGATAAAAGATCCCTACAGTTCAACTCTCATAAACTAAAAACATGCATCTCATACATGAATAAACATATCGCCAAAAAAATGTACAAAACCAGCCTCAATAGGCGTCACATGTGTAAGTACTGTCTCAAAAAGAGAAAACTACAGCAAGTCTTCCATCACCTCTGCAACTAGGTCATCTCATCATGCTCACCTAAAAAGGTTTTACAGCAAAATGCCACACCGTGAGCCGAAGCCCAATAGAACATAGACAGTAAAGCTATAAAGCAAGCTATGCAATTATACACACGGACTCAACCCTAGGAGCCAAAAAAGTTTTTCCTTCCAAAACCATCAATTTTTCATCAGACTAACACGAGTCTCAAAAAGTTTTTATCTCATAAAATTTCACATTTTTCACCCTTCAAACTATGCATACCATCCTAACAAATATCATGCCATAGTTAAAAGAAAGTTGTAAATAAAACAGTAAGCACCACTCAGGCCACACAGCCGAGGAGAAAGATATAAATGTAGTCCTATGTACCGACTCTGCCATACTGACAAAGGTAACAACTATAGACTCTCGTCCGTTACCCTCGACCCGTAGGTTTAGTAATAACAAGTTCTATACGGAGTTACAACAATAACGCCAATAATGGAGGCAACCGACTTAGTTTACGGGATCACACCCGAGGGCACTAAGCACCCACACAACCTCGTTTACGGGGATTAACCCGAAGGAACGTAGGGACCTACTCTGCGCACGTTTCTAGACTTACACCAAGGAGTAATGGAAGCCCAAGTCAACACACTCACTGTCACGGTACATCAATGGAGAACAATTAAAAATTCACCGTAGCTCAACTACGAAAATTCAAAAATAAATTATACAATGCATGTATAAAAGAGATCCAATCCACTAATATGGAGATCTAAAATTATTTCCAATAAAATGTTAAAAGGTGAGTCTCAACCCCGTGGGTTAGCTCCAAACCTCCAAAATTACGTTTTTTACCATTTTCACAAAATACCTCGTTTTCAAATCTCTTTTGAAAACCATGAATGTCAACACACCTGAAACATGCATACAACCGAGAAAAGGCGTAAAAACCCCACTTTTACCCCAAAACCACGGTTACACATGAAAATAGCATTTGATGTATTTTTTACCCGGTAAAAATACGTATAATTACACAAAACACCCTTATACAGTAGTAGGGTCTAGAATCCTACCTCGGAGAGTCAAGAACTCGACATCTCAAAACTGAACGGCGTCAGAACAAGAATCCAATCGGATGGATGCGAAGCCCTCGGCCCCAATTGCAAGGATCCACGAAGGAATCAACAACAAACCAACCCCCGGGCCCTCAAAGCTAGAGAGAATGAGGACAAATGGGGTTTATTAGGTTTGAAGAAAGGTTTTTGTACAAAAAATTATGCCACTGGTCTATTTATAGAAAACCAAATTTAACACTGTCCAATCGACCGAACTAGGGAGTTCAGTCGACCGAACTCCAGATCCACAGTTCAATCAACCGAACAAGACCCCCCAGTCGACCGAACCCCACACCAAAGGCGTACTGAAATTTGCTACTGTTTTAAGGCTCAAAAACCAACCCAACCAACCTAAACAAAGTCTGGGAAAGCATAAAATACATTTACACATGCTTTTCTACAATTTTAAAGCATAAATCATGCATCGATGCTGTCATATACTGAAATAAAAATGTCACGTATATAAACAACTCAAAATTACAAGGTTCCGGGTCGCACACAGCTTATGTTCGATCGTTTTGCCCATGGAATTTGTTTTTAGGCACATATTTTGTTCCCATCGTTTCATGTATTGTTGAATGATCACTATAAAAAAGAACATAACCAAATACTCATTAGTCAAACTCAAATGATACATTTATAATCCCTAACAAAACTGCTATGTATTTTTCAGTTTAGAAGAAAAAATGATACACTTATGATTACATTACGATACATTTATCAATTAAAAATGAAATCACAACCCACAAGCAGCATGCATCAATGTTCAGAACAGAAGTGATACATTTATCAAACTAATGTGTTATTTGAATTTGGTATTCGAAATTGACATGTAACTTGGTTTCTGCATGAGTGACTCACAAAGCTGCTATATATTTCCCAGTTTAGAAGAAGAAATGATAAATCTATGATTCCATTACGATACATTTATCAATCCAAAACAATACAACAACCCGCAATCAGTATGCATTAATTTTCGAAACATAAGTGATACATTTACCAGACTAACGTGTTATTTGAATTTGGTATTCCCAATTGACATGGACCTTGATTTCTACATGAGTTAATTAGAAAGCAGCTATATATTTCTCAATTTAGAAGAAAAAATGATACACTTATGATTCCATTATGATACATTTATCAATTCAAAACAAAACAACAACCCACAAGCAGCATGCATTAATTTTCGAAACATAAGTGATACATTTACCAAATTAACGTGTTATTTGAATTTGGTATTCCAAATTGATATAGAACTTGGTTTCTGCATGAGTCACTCACAAACCTGCTATATATTTTACAATTTTGAAGAAAAAATGATACACCTATGATTCCAATACGATACCTTTATCATAGGCATCCCATGCCGATACACCTATTATTCCAGTTTAGGAGAAAAATGCTATATATTTTCCATTACGATATATTTTCTGTTACCATACAGAAGTTATTGCATGCCGATACATTTACAAATCACAAAATGAAACAACTACTCATAAGCAACATGCATCAATATGTGGGATATTGAAGTAATACATTTAACAGTAAAACATCCCAAAACTTAACAAATACTTTCTAAATTACACAAATGATACTTTTACTAGTTTGGCAGAAAAACTCATTTTTGAATAGTTTAGGAAAAAAATTGATACACTTCTGATTCCATTACAATACATTTATCTATTCCAAATAAAACATCAACCCACAAGCATAATGAATCAATTTTTGAAACGGTAGTGATACATTTTCCAGTTAATCATCCCGAAAGACAAAAAATACATTCTTCGAACACAAATGATACTTTTATCATTTTCGGGGGAAACTCATTGATTACCGTACTCAAAACAGGGAATACAAGAATTAATATGTCACGATATACATTAAAATCGCCCCAAAAGAAAAAATGGAAGAACAACAAAGTCAATATCACAATCACAAATTAGCTTGTTATCTGTATTGTGTGTCATTACCCAAAGCGAAACTGATACATTCTTCGCACAAAATGTATTAAACGATATTCGTATAATAATAGCAGAAAAGGAAAAGGGAAAAATATCAATACACATCATTTGGAAAGCAACTCATAAATGACTATCTAATTTCCGGCCACAAATCACGAAGCTTTATAAACTCGAATGTTACTCATGGTTGAAAACCCGAAGCTTTTGAAAGTCGAACTGATAATAATGAATATATTTGTTTTAGGTTTACATATAAAAATATTAAAATCGGACGTTATTCATCAGTATTATCGATTTGGGGTTTAAGATTTCTTAGTTTTGTTATAAAACACGAGGCAATCGAACCCATACCTATTCATTTATGACTTTTTCCACCCTTCCAAATCTAATCTCGCCTTCAATTTATCAATCGTTCCTCTCTGCCGAACTGATGTTTCCTCGCCGCCAAACTATTGTTTCCTCTCCGTCGTCGTCGAGTTTCTATCGAAACGCCAATGCTATTCGTTTCCAAAACGATAATGTTTTTCAAGATGGGTTTTGGAAATTAATCGCGACATGTTTGCGATTTTGATTTATGAAAGAACCGCATACGTGGGGTTATTTTGGTCATTTATGACATTAACATAATTAATAAGAGACTGATACTAATAAAAAACTATTGATAGGACCAAATCTATTACTATTTCTAAAAATAGAACTAATTCCTAAATTTTTCTTAAATTTAATTGACGGGTATCAAAAATCTTAACGTGAAAAAATGAGTTAAGCATTTAATAACAGGAACTCAATGTAAATTGGTTTTAAGATTTTGGCTAAGAGTTCTTTAGTGGTATGAAATGTATTTTAATATTTTATGAAAATTATAAAAATTGCTGTAAATTTTTCATAATTACAGAAATCGCTGAGAGATTTGCATATTTACAAAAATTGCTAGATGGGTATCTAGGTTGCACTAGATGTCTATGTCATAATTACTCCACAAGTCCCTGTTGTAGTCCTATAAATATGCGACTAGGCTGAACCAAGTTCAGAAGTTGTCTTCTAAGACTAAGGTTGTCCAAGTTCTGTCGGTATCAGTTCTCGAAGGATCGTAACCCACATTCTGTTCGGAAATCGCATCGGGAATACAGTAGAAGGTCTGACTGGAGTTTTAACTCGAAAAATTAAAATTCGTACTTGAAAAATCGACCAAAAGGTATTCATCTGAATTAACTGCGGTAGTATGATTTTTCTTTTGATCGTTTGACATCAAAAAAAATTTATCTGGAGCCTGTTTCGGTGATTGCCCGTCCAGTTTTATTTTTTAAAAAAATCGTTTACAAATCAATGATCTTGGTAGTTCGCCTCCAATAATATATACACGACTTAAACCCATTAACAGCTAGGGTTCTATATTTTTCTCTATAATACTGAAAAGTGGCAGCCATAGTTAGGGTTTTCAAGTCACAAAAGATCAGAGCCCACTCTCTGTTCCTGATTCGGTGTTCAAAAATACGGCAGAAGATCTAAGGTCCATACGTGTAGGGACCCGGTCCTTTTTATTTTGAAGGCTAATTAAAATTTGTTAAAAGACCTCAATTGTAAGATGAAAACAGCTTTAATTGTGCAAAAAAACAAATATTTTATCATGATGATGATAATTATATTCTTGATAATGCCTAAGGATTGCTATGGAGGATTATTTTGATGAGTTTTAAGGTGTTTGGACAAATTTCAGAATTTTATATGATTCTTTTCTTCATAATCGTGCACAGCTGTAATCGCTCGAGCGGACTGTCGGCAAAGACTTTTAAAAGTCATAGTTTTGAGCTTTTTGTTTCATTTATCCCTTCTCCTCTATCTCTCTAACCCAAATCCTAATCCTAGAAAACTCCATTGGAGCATCTTGAAGCTCTTCATACCCTCCCTTGATGGATCTTCCTTGCTCTCCTTTTGAGTATACATCCATTGGAGGTTGGAGCTATATGCGTTGAAAGCTCATTTATCACCGTTTGATTTTTTTTTCGTTGGAGCTTCTCAGGGCTTGTTTCTTGTGGATTTAACTTCAAAGAGATAGAATCTATGACTATTGTTGAATTTATGTTGGATATGAGTTATATACTTTGTGTCTATACATAAAAAGCTTGAAAGATATATGTTTTTGGAACCTTAGATTGAGATTTGAGGTTAAAGCATGTTAAATTTTGTATTTATGGATAATTTATGTTAAATCCATCATGCTATTTATGTTAAGGGAACCTTTAATTTGAGAATTGGTAAACTAGGGTTTTGAATTGGACGAACTCTTTACCAAATTGGGAGGGTTTGGGTTGGTGAACTCAAATGGTTAAATTGACTTAATTTTTGATAAATTAGAGGTTGTGTTAACCATATATATATATTGCATGGGTTTTGAGAAAATGTCAAAATCAAGAGATGTAAATTTGGGAGTTTTTGAATCTTTTCATTCAAACATGTAAATTGTGAGAATATTAAAAATATTGAATGATTTTAACTCCATGTATGGGTTAGGTGTTGACGAGAGGAACCAGATTTAACGGTTGGACTCGTAAGGGTTGTAATGTGGAAGAGTTTGATCGTATTGGATTTAACGAGAGGAACCATGTTTGGGTTGAACTCGTGTGTAGAATTTTAAAAATAATGAAATGAATGAATGAACCGATTTGGGTCATAGGATCATTTAATTATGGGCTAGTTCAACTCACCGGTGAAAAATCGAAAAATTACGCAGATTGAGTGAGTCGCGGTGGATTATAGAACGCATCTACCACTTAGCGGGTCTCTTGAGACCTGGTCGGTAGTGGCTATGCATGGGTTTATAAGTCCGAGACAGGTTATAGAACGCATCTGTTACTTGGCGGGTCCCATGCGACCCGATCGATAGTGGCCATGCATGGGTCTATAGACTCGTCCAACATCAATTTTTAAAAACTTAAATCATGAATTGGTTTGAATTTGAAAATAGTTCAAAAACGCACGTGTGTGTACACGCGCGCGCGTGTGCACGTGTGCGATTAATTGAAAACTAGAAATAGTTTGTAATGATAAGGAAATGAAGGGACTAAAATGGACTTGGTTTTATAAATGGAAACCCGATTATGTGAATGATGTTTGGTTTAGAAACAAAATTGGTTTTTCTTTTGAGAAAACTATGTGTTGAATTTCACATAACCATCCTCGCATGCCCTGCATTTGTTCATCTTTTGTCTATTTTCTACGAGCATCGGCTCATAATATGTAAAATATTTCAGGTAATAGCGAAAAGAAGATAGCAGAATGAGACATAGGCTCGTGGAAACCTGTTTGGGGGTTAGTAATACCTGGTTTGTAAGGCCCGAAGATCATGGATTCATGATTTGCATGAATGTAAGGAAGTTAGGTAAGTGTTTCGGATTTGATTACTTAGTTGTGTATCGACTCTATGGATTAAAATTTTTGGAATTATGTGTTTTGCATATTTAACTTCATATTTTTACATATTTAAAACTATATTCAAATTATGAGGAGAATGGTTGATTTCTTTCAATACTTAGAAAATTTTTAGGGTCTACCGTTCGAGCAGTGGTGAGTCTACCGTTTATGGAAAAAATGAAAGGTGCAGATTTTAATTTCAAATAAGACTTAGTTTCGACTGATCTTTTGACTCAGTTTGTTTTAAAGTCTTTAACTTAAAGTCTCTTTATCTTTTATATCGCGGGGTTTATTGTTACAAAGTCGGGGCGTTACAATACGAGCTTTCTGATTTGTGCATCGATCTTTTAGATTTTTGGTTCAAGTATTGAGACGAGATTAATTCAGAGATATCTCAAATGTATAATCCTAATTCTGCCTTGTAGGGTTTACTGGGTTTGTGTTTTTCCATTCGAAAGGACTAAGGTTTTTCTCGTTCGGATCGAAGCGTACAATTTTTTTTGTTGTTGTCCTAGTTCGATTCATATGCACTGTCATTGATTCCTAAGATCTCAATCCCCTTCACTATGAACCCGTTGTAAAACTCCAATCATGCTTTTTTTCTCTTTATATAAATACATTGTTCAACCCTCATTCTTAAAGACCTTGAAATGTTTATACTTCATAATGCACGATTTATGGTCATTGAACAAATTAATTTATGATATTTTGAATTGAAAATCTAATAAAAAAATTCTAACTCTCTAAAGTAAAAGGCATGATTGGAATTGCACATAAAAGAACGCCTTCCTAAAAATATCTTGTGATCATTAAGCAACGCTTTTTAGGCCAAAAATTTGACCAAAATCGAAATGTTTGGCCGAACAAGATGGCGTGCATATTGAGACCTATGAATTCAATTAAGTCATAACCATCACTTTTTCCTTTTTGAGTCTAATTTGTAGCCATGTATATTATTTTCCTTAATCATTTTAAGAAATCATTGCCTCAAATAGGGGTGTACGCAGGTCGGCGAAGTGCGAATTGAATAAAAATTCATTAACCAAACTATTTATGGCGGTATAAAAAATTTTAATTTACCGCCGAACCACCTGCTTTATAAAATCGATGGATCAGTTATTTTTTTGAACGGTTTTGCAATTCCAGATTGGGAAGATTTACAGTTTAAAAATTAAATAAATATTTTATTAAAATTACAATTAATTCAAGATCAAAATAGAGACTACATCAGTTTAATCAAAATATTCATGTAAAGATTTAAAAAAATATTCTAACAACACATTTGAGTACTAACAAAAACAAACATCCTACATTCATGATATGAGGTCATAAATATCAAATAAAATATAAAGAAAATAAATAAACATAGGTTATAGAAAATTAAAAATCAAAAATATTTTGAGGTTAAAGAAATTAGAAAGATATTTTGGTATGAGATATTGAGATCTAGAATTTTTAATTTTTACTTTTTTATTTATGCCTTACGGATTAATAATTAGGTTAGAAGTTATAAGTTACAAATTAATAATAAAATAAAAAATAATTAAGTAATAAGTATTATATACGGGCGAGTCGGTTGAATAGCAAGTAGAAGTGATTGAAATTATCACTATCAACCGACTTATGTGATTTTTTTCTCAATCGTCTAATTTGGCTTGCTCTTTACTTTTAATTTGTTTGGATCGGTGCAGTGTGGGTGAATGAAAAGTGATTAGACAAGTTTGGCGTGTTTTTGAACAACCCTAACCTCAAATATGAGTAGTGTAGTTGAAGATCCTCTTACACTTTTTAGTGAGAGTGAATTGAAGACATAGCCTCAAGCTTAATGATTTTCACATGTATTACTTCAACCCGATTCGTGCGAGGGTAACATATATAGCTACGAGCTGTCCCACGTAGAAAGATTTGATTCCTTACTTATTTTTTAAGAGAGAATTTTTTAAGAGACTCTTGCCTCAAATTTGGAGAGTGTAGGTGCAGATCGTCTTACAGCTTTTAGTGAGTGTATTGAAGACATGGTCCCTAACTTAAAGATGGTCACGTGCATTGCTTCATCTCGATCCCAATAAGAGTAACATAGATAGCAACTAGTCGTCCCATGTAAGAAGATTTGATTCCTTAATTGTTTTAAGAAACCCTTGCCTCAAATTTGAAGAGTGTATTAAAGTGGCCCCAAGCTTAATGATTGTCACGTGTATTACTTCCTCTGAGGTTGACATAGATAGCTACTGGCCATCCCTTGTTGGAAGATTGAATTTGCATATGTTTTTTTTTAGGAAAAGATTTAGCCTGTGTTTCGATTAATTTTTTTTAAAGGTTTTTTGGTTTTTTGGTTTTTTTTTGTAATTTTATGAAATTATACTTATTTTAGTAATTTTATGAAAATATTGATTTAGTAATTTTATAAAAATATTGATTATGTTCAGGAGAACGACGTTAATTAGAAATTCACAGTAAATAAATTTATTTGAAAAGAAATTTCAGTAAAAGGACTCATCATTTTACAATCCTTGTGAACAAATAGGGTGTTCGTAGTTGTTTATTAGCAACAATTTTAACATTTGTCACACCTTCTGTTTTTTATTTATAAGACAAAAATAACATAAAATTTAATTTTTTAGAATCTCCATTTTGGTTCTTTTAAATTCCACTTTTCAATAATTAACTTCTACAATAAGTTTTTTCAAAAAAAAAAAAAAAACTTCTACAATATGTTCAGGTGCAACAAGCACGCACAATGTACACATGAAAAAAAAAAAAAGAATTATTGGGTATTTATTAAAAATCATAATTTAACTTTTAGTTTGTAAGTAATCTACAAAAATTGAGAAATTTTAAATAAATGTATTTATAATTTTTTTTCTTGTAACTTCTTATTCTAAATCGGCAACACAATTATGTTATTTGAAGATTTACAACTATAACAAATTTTAATAACTCACATTTTCAGGTATAGTTTATAAGTTCATAATTACAACATATACAAAATATTCATTCATTTGACGAAAAACAAATACTATAATATATAGAAATATACAAATTTATTTAGGCAAAATTGGTAAAAACTTTTTGATAAATATGTTATCCTATATTAGGTCCTGGCCAGCCAAGAAATCTTTACTGGCTTAAGTCCCTCATTCTTTTTCACTTATTGCGTGAAGTAAATGGTCTTTTTTTATATAGATTTTTTTAAACTCACGCCATGTGAATTTCTTGATTAGTAAACTCGTGTAGTCTAACAGTTTCTCTCAACCTTTCTTTTGTAGAGATTGCGAGTTTAAGTAACATAAAAATTGATAGGAGGTGATCCCTTTTAAGTTCAATGTAATGTAAGTGTTTCGTATCACAAATAATAGAACTTGTGACTTGTGCATTAAGGACAGCGAGAGGAGCTCACCAGCAATTCAAGCCCTTCAACTTGAACTTTCATAAAGAGCGACACATTCTTTGTCAAAGAAAGTTGTGGGCAAGGACGAAAACAAAGGGGGATAGGGGGCCATGGCCACTTTGCATTTTAAAACATATTTTTTATATAGTCTAAATTTAAAGTAAACCAAATTATGTAATTAAATTATCTCTTTTATTTTTCAACAAATATAATTTGTCAATTTACACTTAATTACTAAAATAATTTTTTTCCTCTTTGCATCCTTTTTTTTTTCGTCTTTGTTATCTCTTTGTTTGTTTCTTTATTATTTTACTTCAATCAATTTAAAGTTATCAAATTTTGTTACAATTGTTATTTTTAACTAATGTCCCACATCATTAGTCATTCTTTCTTTTTCTCCTATTTCATTCATATATACATTGTTATTTGATAATATTACTAATTTTGATTTTATAATTCTAGAATTTACTATTATTGGGTATAAATAGGTGTATAAGAATTTGTTCTATAACTTTTGTATAATTACAAATATTTTGAAATTTAATTTTTATAATCATTTTGATATCAAAAATCTTTCATAAAATTTTCAACTACCTCTAATTTGAAAGTATCAATTTTCAAAAGATGCCTAATAAATTTTAAAAGATTGAAGTAAAACAAATTAAAAAGTATTAACAGTATTTTGTAGTTTCTCATCAACATATATATCAATTAAAAGTGTATGGATGTTATTTATTTATTTTGATTTACTAAATAGCTATTTATTTATTTTTGTTGGAATTTAATCACTAATTTCTAAATGCAACTAAAAGCAAAAATTCACGCACAAAATGAGAAAATAATCAACACCGAGAACTTACATGTTTCAGCCCATACCGTCCTATGTCTACAAACGATAGAGAAAGTATTTCATTCATCGATTGTAAAAAAATACAACCGCTCTTGAAAAAATACAACCGGTCCTTACTTTCTACCAGCTAAACTCTCAACTGTTTCTCACAATTTTTTTTCTTACCATAAAGTTTCACAAGTGTTTTATTTATAAACACACGAAGAAAACCTTATATACCCATAAACCCATGTAATATTAAGCCTTAAACAAAATGGAGTTCTAGTGGGCTCATAACCCCACCTCAACGCAAATATATATGGACCAAATAAAATAATAAATGGTCCATGTAGAATACAAGATATTGTAGCCCAACAATCTCCACATTAGTTTGAATATTGCAAACTATTCTGAAAATAATCAGCGTTGATATTGATTCTAGCGCCGTCGTCAAATTGTTGCAACCAAACAGCATGGCATGCATCTCTTCACTTAGGTGCCCACTGTAGGGACCTGATCCCTTTTTATTTTGATAATTCATTAAAACCTTGTTATGATATTTTTAATGAAAAATGGGTAAGTGTTCAATCGTATGAAAAAATTAATATTTGATCATAATAATAATTGTTGATGATAATTATATACTTGGCAATATATAAGAATAATTATTGTGGGTTGTTTGGATGAACTTGGAGGTGTTTGGCTTAAGATTTGAATCTTGTATGTTTCTTTTTCTCGGATTGCTCACAACTGCACAATCCGCTCGAGAGGCCCTAGCACCACTCGAGCAGTGTGTCGGCAGCAACAATTTAAATTGCTAGTTGAAGCTTGTTTTATTTCATTTCCTCTCCTTCTCCCTCTCTCTAAATCCGACTAGAAGCCCTAGAAATCACTTTGGAAGCCTCTTAAGCTTTCATTGCCCCTCCATTGGTGGGTCTTACTTGCTCACCTCTTAGATATACATCATTGAAAGATCACTCTACGAGTTGAAAGCTCCCTTTTTACCGTTCAGTTGAAGATTTTCATCCTTAGATTTTACTAGGGCTTGATTCTTGTGGCTTGATCATCAAAAATGTAGAATCTATGACTATTGTTGAACATTTAATAGATATGAGTTGTATATTTTGTGTATTTACATAAAGGCATGAAAACTTATGTTTTTGGAACCTTATGTTGGGGTTTGATGTTAAAGCATATTGAATCTCAAATATATAGATGATTTGTGTGAAGTCTATCATGTTATTATTGTTGTAGAACATCTAATTTGTGAATTGAAAAGTTAGGGTTTGAATTTTGTCAAATCTTGAACAAATTGGGACTTTTGGGTTAGTGAATTCAAATGATTAAATTTACTTAAATTTTGATGAATTGGAGGTTGCATTAACTTATTTGTGTATAAATTCTATAAATTTTGATAAAATGTAAAAATCATGAGATGACGGGTTGGGAATTTTGAATAAATCATGTGAGTTTGATGAAATGTAAAATCATGAGATGATTGGTTTGGGGTTTTGAGTTAACTAAACCCGAATATGTGAAACATGAGAATTTCAGTCATTGTTAAATATTTGAGCCCTATGTGTTTGGGGTTGACGAGAGAAACCATGTTTGGATTGGACTCGTGTTTGGAATTTTGAAAAATAATAAAATTACTGAATTGATTTGGAACTATAGATCGTTGAAGTTGGGCTTAAATAGCTCCTCGATAAAAGATCGAGAAATTGTACAAATTGGGTGACCTACCCATCGGCTAATAACCAAGAATAGGCGTTAGTCGTGGTAGGTTATAGAATGCACCGTTATTTAGTAAACCTCGCATAGTTCGATCAGTAGTAGCGTGGCATGGGTCTATAAGCTCGTCCGGCGTCGGTTCTTAGAACTTACACCATGAATTGGTTGGATTTGAAAAGTGTCAGTGGATGTGTGTGTGTGTGTGTGTGTGTTGTGTGTGTGAACGTTTGAGAATTTAAAATGGAATGTTAAAAATGATAACAAAATGGAAGACTAAAACTATAGTGTTGGGTATGAAAATGAAGAGATATCGTATGTAAATGAAAAATCCAGTTATGTGAATAGAAATTAGTTTGAAAACGAAATTAGTTTAGATAAAACATTGTCGTGCATTTTGCATAACCATTCTTACATATCATGCATTTGTTCATCTTTAATCTATTTTCTACGAGTCTCGACTCATATTGTATAAATAATTTCAGGTGATAGCAGAAAGAAGGTAGTAGAATGAGAATAATGATCGTGGAGACCTTTATGGGTAGTTTTTGATAAATTAGAAATCTTTTAGAAGAATCTTTTATGAATTGATTAATGTAAATTGTAATTCTTTTTGGTACTTTGGATTAATGTATTTTAGGTTGGGTAACCCATTTTGTAAAGCCCTAAGCCCAAGTACTCATAAATTGCATGCATGTGAGATGTCGAGTTATTATTTCGATTTTACCCTTGAGTTTTGTACAAAATTATATGAATTAAAATGTTGATTTTTCAAGTTTTTGGGATGCATGGGGTTATTTCAATGTCAAATATATGTTTAACTTCATATTTTTACCTATCTAAAACTATGTTCAAAGTATGAAAAAAAATGGATAATTTTTCAACACTTGAAAATTTTCAGCATTCTAGCCTTGGAGGCTCTCGGGTACCTCACCACTCGAGTGGTGGTAAGGCCGCTCGAGCGGTCTTCGCTGGGTGGTGTTCTTGGAAAATTTTGTTTTAAAAGGGTTTGGATTGGTTTCTTTGGGGCATTTTTTTTAGCATAAATTGATATATTTGGAGAATTATTTTACAAGAAAAATGCTCTCTTTTACTTCTATCTTTTTATGGGGAAAATGGAACGCTTTGGTTTTAGTTCAAATAAAGTTTAATTTCCATTAATCTTTTGACTCGATTTCGTTTTAAAGTCTTTGATTTGAGTTTCTTTACTATTCATATCGTGGAGTTTTATTGTTACATTTTCGGGACATGACATATTGATATCAGAACTCTAAGTTCGAATACTTAGGAGCCGTAGGAATGGTTAATCCATTGCATAAGAGCTTGCATTGATTTGTGACATTCATGTATCGGTTTGTTTGCATGGCATATTTGCGAAGTGACTTGATGTTTGTATGCTATGCGGTATTTGGGTATGTAGGTTGAATTTTTAGGATTATGTGTCTTGTCCTTGGTCGTCCGGTCAACTAGTTCGTGGTTTGAGTTAGAAAGACGTTTGATTGACGTCCATTCTAACAAAAAATTCAAACGAGTTACCTGGATTGATGTGTCATTCCGATTAGTCCTCCTCGTTACGTGAGGTGCACTAATGTGGTTGTACATGTTAAGTGGTAACTTAGTTGAAGATGACTTTATTGATGAAAGATAGGTTAGTTTAGACTTTTGTATTGATCTCTCTTTATTCCTTCTCATATAGAGAGTGATGTCACCGAGAAGAGGTAGAGACCGAGGTCGTAGTCGATGTCGCGCTTTTGCCCAAGTTCCTGAAGAAGGAGATGTGCATTCCCCGCAAAACCAAGTGGGCGGTGTTGATGTTTTACAGGAGATGCTCATGACTATGTGAGTTTTAACCGAGGTGGCTAGCTGAGGAGTAAGAGCTCCCGAGCCAAGTGCTACGGTGGCAATGAGAGAATTTCAGCGGTTCGATCCTCCAACCTTTTCTGAAAAGTCTTATTCCAAAATTGCTACCGAGTGCTTAGAAGTGACTACCATGATCTTTGATACACTTGAGATCATGGAGGATGAGTTGAGAAAAAGGTTGGCGGCATTCCAATTCCAGGAGGACGCGAAGAAGTGGTGGAAGTTTGCTAAAACGACTATGGAGGGCACGTGGATCGCTTTCACCAGCATCTTTCTAGAGAAGTATTTTTCAGAATCATCGAGAGAACTTATCAAGAGGAGTTTCTCTCCCTCATTCAGGGGAATATGACGGTGGTCCTATATGAGGCCAGGTTAGCGAATCTGTCGCGATTTGCACCGAAGATGGTGGCAACAAAAGAGTTGCGCACCAAGCGGTTTGAACAGGATCTTTGACCCGTCAACAAAGATAGGATTGCATCTCTAGGATTTCAGGTCTACACAAAGCTAGTGAAGGCTGCCATTAGGGTTGAGAATGCCATGACTGAGAGTCGTAAATCCGGGAAACTAGGTCGCAACAACGGGGTATGATTGCGTAGTCAAATGGGTGCCAGTTTAAAAGGTAGAAATCAGGAGGTCCTAGTTCTTTTCCTATGGGATCCCAATAACAGCCACGTTTAGAACCCACACCATCTATCGCTTTATCGGGATATTTTGAGCGTCAGGAGATAGTTTTCTACTCTTGTAAACAACCGAGAAATCGTGTTAGGGAGTGTCCACAGTAGGGGCAACAATAGAGTCAGACTCGGGAGAGAGCCCCATTTTCTTGCTATTAGTGTGGTCAGGTGGGTCACATGCGCTGGGGGTGCCCTCAGGGAGGGAATGCTCAAAGTGCTTCAGGAGCTCATCCAGGACAGGCATGTAAGGGACGACAGGTAAAACACGAAAAGATAGTTTAACAAACTAGAATCTTTGGAATCGTGTACACGGAAAGATGTTTGATTTTTTCAGATGGTGTAATTTTTGAAATTAATAAATTTATTTTAATTAAAAAAAATTTATAACTCTAAAAAATGTTCTAAAAATTTAAGTGGGAGAGAAAATTTATTCACAGGTAAATCCCACAATCTCCATCACCAATTTGTATGCGATGTAATTCAATCATGCGTGTTGGCAGTAAGGCCTTCCTCCCTATTGGACAAATTAATTGCGGTATCACCAGTATAAACCTTCTTTAGAGATAATTCTAGATAATTGTTAGTGTATATCACTTCTCCATTTGAAGGGTTCATTGCGAAGCGATTGATTTGTGATTAAGTGATGGTTAACACTTAGCTGTATATAATAGTATCTTCTCTATCTGAGTCACTGCTATTATATACTAGACTAAAACTATGTCAGCTATTTAATTTTACTCAATAAGATCAGTTGCCTAGATAGTAAAATTAATAGAAATTGATCTGTCTGAACAAATCATGGATAGCAGATGTCCTCCCATCGAGGCATGCTATTCACAAGGTACCAGGCTGCTGGCGAATTTCTTTTAAAATAGTAGAAGAAACTAAATTAAAATAAATTTAAAATATTGCTCGTCATAATTAACCATATTTTTAATTATGTGATTCTTAATATTAAAATGATTTTTAACCCATTCGCTTCAATACTCAAAGAAAATAAACTTACGGGACTGAACTATGTTGATTGAAAAAGAAATCTAGACATTATCTCAACTGCTGAAGATTACAAATTTATATTAACTGAGATATATCCACCAGTACCTGATGTGGGGGCGACCGAACAAGAAATCCAGCCCATCAGAAGTGGCAGAAAGCTGATCAGATGGCTCGCTGTTACATTTTGACTTCCATGTCAAATACTTTGCAGCATCAGCATCAGTTTATACTTAGTGTCTATGACATGATTATGAACCACAAAGAAATGTTTGAAAATCAAAATCGTGCTACTAGACAGGTGGACATGAAATCTCTAATGAATATAAACATGGCTCAAGGCACCCCAGTTAGGGATCATGTTATGAAAGTGATCAGTCTTCTAAATGAACTGAAGATCCTAGGAGCTGAAATTGATGGAAAAACTCATATCCATATCATACTCGAGTCACTGCCTAAAAATTTTAAGCAGTTCTGCCTGAACTATACCATGAATAAGCTCAGGTTTTCATTGGCAAAACTTCTTAATGAACTTCAAGCAGCTGAGGGTGTTCTTAGAAAGCCAGGTTCTGTGTATGTGGCTGAGAAAGGTTTTTCATCTAAGCCGAAAGACAAGAAAAAAAAAGTTCAAACACAGGGAGACACAGGTCCAAAAGCAATTAAGGGACTAAAAACTGGTGAGAAGAAGCTGAGTGGCATGTGCTATCACTATAACTAGTTTGGGTATTGAAAAAAATTGTGTTCAGTTTTTCTCAGTAAACAGAACAAATCAGGTAATTTCTGTTCACTGATGGTTAAAACATGTTTAGCGGTGTTATCTACCGGAACCTGGTGTGTAGATACGGGAGTCACTAATCATATCTATAACTCTTTATAAGAGTTTCAAGAAACTAGGCAACTCAGTGATGGAGAAATATACCTGCATATGGACAATAATACAAAGGTAGCAACAGTTGCAGTAAATGATGTCACTCTTAGCTTTAGTAGATATAGGATACTACTTCTAAAAGATTTTCTTTATATACCTTCGATTAGAAAAAAAAATTAATTTTGATTTCTATTTTAATAAAGGACAAATATTATGTCCTTTTTAATAATTTTGTGGTTGTTAAAAAAAATAAATATTTTATTTATTCTGGTATATTGATAGATGATCTATATATCGTATCTCCTATCTCTCATTTACTGCAACTAACTGAATTGAATAACACATCTAATTTACTATATGAGAGAAAATTTTCATCTTTAATGAACTAAACGTTTCTTTGGCACTTACACTTGGGTCATATTAATCTACAAATGATAAATAGACTGGTAGAAGATGAACCTTTAAATTCATTAGAAGTGGAGACACTTTCAGTCTATGAATTCTGCTTAGATGGTAAGATGATCAAAAGGCCTTTTTTGGCCAAAAGTTATAGAGCTAAAGAACTGTTGAAACTGATTCATTATGATGTGTGTGATCCTATGACAATCCGGGCTAGAGGTGACTTTGAGTATTTTGTCAATTTTATTGATGATTACTTAAGGTATGGATACATTTACCTAATGCACCGTAAGTCTGAATACTTTGAAAAATTCAAAGAATTTAAGGCGGAGGCAGAGAAACGTCTAAATAAAAGTATCAAATCACTAAGATCCAACCATTGTGGAGGGTACCTGTTTGGAAAGTTTAGGAACTACCTGTCATTAAAAGAGATTATATTCCAGTTGACTACACCAGACACTGCGCAATAGAATGGTGTAGCAGAAAGAAAGAATATAACTCTTATAGAGATGGTAAGGTCCATGATGAGTTATTCAGGATTACCTGATTTATTTTGAGGACTCACATTAGAGATAGTAGTTTATATTCTGAATTTGGTACCTTCTATGTCCGTACTCCCATAGAATTGTGGACCAGACGTAAGCCTAATTTGAAACATATTCGAATTTGAAGGTGTTCAGCACATGTGCTGAAAGGGAACGCGAGTAAGTTACAACTGAGGACAGAAGTCTATTTTTTTGTGGGGTATCCCATGGGAATGAAGGGTAGTCTATTTTATAATCCTAAAGATCAGAAGATCATTGTTAGTACTAATGCCCAATTCTTGGAAGAGGATTATATTATGAGCCACGGGCCCAATAGTAAAAATATTCTGAAAGAAATGAGAGAAAATACCAGTAGAACGAAAGAGGAACCATATGTCACTGATATCCCATTGCTTTGTCGTAGTGGAAAAATTATCGGAATATGTGCAAATCATGAACATGGTGCTAATGTACAAGATTCAGATTCTACACAGCGTGTTACTACTATTACACAGACACAGATAGTGGCTCGTCGTAGTGGGAGGATTGTTCATCAATCTAATCGATATATGTTCATGGGAGAGTCTTTCGATAAGATCTCGACATAACTGGATACCGAATCCTGTAACTACAATGAAGTACTTCAGGACAAAAATACATATTTTTGACAAAAGGTTATGAATTCATATATAGAACCTATGTATTCTAATCAGGTCTGGGAAATTGTAGAACCACCCGAATGGATAAAATTCATTAGAAACAAGTAGATCTACAAGAGGAAGAGAGGAATATACGGGAAGGTTGAAACCTTCAAAGCTAAACTTGTTACAAAAGGGTTCACTCAGAAAGAACGGATCAATTATGAGAAAACTTTTTCGCCAGTAGCCATACTTAAGTCTATCCAAATTTTCTTATCAATTGCTGCTTATTTTTATTACAAAATCTGGCAAATGGATGTCAATACAGCTTTCCTTAACGGAAGTCTTAACGAGTGTATCAATATGGTACAACTAGACGATTTCATAGCAAATGGCTAGGAGCACATGTTGTGTAAGTTTAAGAGATCTATTTACGGACTTAAGTAGGTATCAAGGTCCTGGAATAGTCAGTTTGATCAATCCATAAAATCTTATAATTTTGATCAGAGTCCAGATGAATCCTGTGTGTACAAGAAGCATAATTGAAGCATCGTAATCTTTCTAGTACTTTACGTAGATGGCATCTTACTCATCAGAAATGATGTGAAGGCATTATCTATGATAAAAGTATGGTTATCTGGGCAGTTCAATATGAAAAACTTGAAAAAAACCTATCACATCCTTGAAAACAAGTTTGTACGAGATCGAAAATAAAGAATGTTGGCCTTATCATAATCAAAGTATATCGATGATATTCTTGCTCGTTTTAGCATTCAGGATTCCAAGAAAGAGTTTGTCCCTTTTAGACATGAAATCACTCTATCCAGAAATCAGTATCCTAAAACACCTGATGAGATAGAGAATATGAAGGCGGTTCCTTATGCTTCAGCAGTAGAGAGCCTAATATATGTTATGTTTTGCACTAGACCAGACATTTGTTTTGCTGTTAGCATGGTTAGTAAATATCAGTCTAACCCAGGGCAGCAGCATTAGACTGCGGTAAAGAATATAATCAAGTACCTGAAAATCGCTAAGGATTATATATTAGTTTATCAGGCAGACAGTCTAATACCTTTAGGGTACACAGACTCATATTTCTAGTCAGACAAAATTTTTTGTAAGTCTACCTCATGATATTTGTTTACCTTAGGAGGTGGAGCTATAAGTTATAGAAATATCAAGTAGTCCTGCATTACTGATTCCACCACGGAGCCGAGTACGTGGCAGCTTCCGAAGCAGCCAAAGATGCCGTTTGGCTCAAGAACTTCCAATTGGATCTAAACGTGATCCCTTCAGTTCAGTTGGCTATTACACTTTATTGTGGTAATAGCTAAGCAGTTGCAAACTCGAATGAACCAAAAAATCCATAAGAAAAGAAAGTACACTGAACGTAAGTATCACCTGATATGAGAAATTGTACCAAGGGATGATGCTACTGTGATCAAGATTGCATCAAGAGACAACCTTGCAGATTCTTTTACAAAAAGCTTACCGACTAAGACTTTTGATAGTTATGCAGTGGGCATAAGAGTCATATGTATGGCAGCATGATTTTGAATATAAATGGGAGATTGTTAGGGTTGTATACTGAAAATCATGTTTTTTGTATTTAATTTTATTTTAATAAAATTAATTTTTTATTTTATAATAATCTTAATCAGCAATGTATGAAATATTATTTTTTTAATGTTATGTATTGATGTCTTTTATTCTGTACAGTATTTAATCTGGTGTATAGAGTACGACTTACACACAGAAGATCAGATTTTAAGTTCTTGTAGAATATAAATTTTTGTTCACAGTTTAGAAAAAATGAACATACCATTGGTACGACTGTAGCACAAAGTTTTAATAAGTTTATCTTGGTTACGGCAAATAGATAATAGCATCGTCTATTGTTCCGACTCTCTGTGCTAGTACACTTTATGTGTATTGAACGGGATACGTTGGGGTAATTAATTTTATACTGACTATATAAATTAATTCACACTCTAAAGTTATTATGAATAGTGCTTATACTCTTAATTTTGAAATAATTATTAATTTGCGTATACTTAATATTCGTTATTTTAATTCATTAGAGAATGCGATCTTATATGAGTTTATATTCTCGGTGCCTTGGATAGTGATATTATTTATATGATGAATATTAATTATTGACGGAATCTACGTCTCGAATGATTGGGATTGGCGATACGCCTTTAAAAAATCTTATAAATTTTGACCGGGTCAAACTCTGCAGATGAATTTGATTATCCAACGATCAAATAAATTAAGTGGAAGTGCTTAAGGAATTTAAAGATACCGATTAAAATAAATTATCATTAGTTAAATTTAATTAACGGGTATCGAAAATCTTAACGTGGAGAGATGAGTTAAGCATTTAATAACAGGAGCTCAATACAAGAATATCTTGAGATTATGACTTAAAATGCAATTACATTTCTTTAGTGGTATGAACTGTAATTTATTATTTTATAGAAATTACAGAAATCGCTACAAGTAGGGGTACACAAGTGACCCAAAAAATCTAAAAATCGAACCAATCTGACCACTATGGGTTGGGTTGGAATGGATTTTACAAGCAATTGGTTTAGTTTTGGGTCTCAAAAAAATCAAATCGATAATATTGATTCGGTTCTAGGTTAATTCAGTACTAACCCGAACCAACCCAAAATTCGAACCATATAGACCTATATATATATATATATATATATTATAATTATAAATCTATATCATTATAATAAATTTAATAAAATACAATTTAAATCCCATCCCTTAGTTGCTCATGCCTCAATCCTCATTGTAGTAAAACTCTAAAAGTCTAAATTGTAAAGTCTGAACCTCAACTCTCTGTCTCCCTCAAGTCTCAGCCCTAGCCTAAATTGTATGGATGCCAGCTCATGAAGTTTATTTTAGTTGGTACTTTGTTGTAATGTTGTATGGATGTTTGCTAGTTGGTGTTTTGAAACATTTATATTTATTAAGTTTGTTGCAACCATATTATGCAATGTGTTGTAATCATATTATTCTTCTGTGGGATTTCCATGCTAAAAAATCTATGAGAAATCATATCTAACCCAATTTGTTATGTATGATGAGTTTGGGATTGGGGCAAATTGGGGAACTCAGGCAACCCACCCTCTGCCTCCCTCTACTGTGGTGAAGCTTCTCAGGGAAAATGGTTTCCAAAAGGTTAAGCTTCTCAAGAAAAATGGTTTCTAAAAAAAGACATGACAATTTTTTGTAATTAATTGGTTTCCAGAATTGCACTCAAATGGTTTCCAAAATTGCCTCCCTCCGCTGTGTTTGTAATTAATTTTTTGCTTCCTCTCTAGTCTCTACCTCTAAAACTGAATTGTTTGAGTGCTTCTAAATTTGTAATGTTCAAGATTCTTTGAGTGCTTCAAAAGTTATAATTTTTTTAAGTTATGCATGCCAAATTTTAAAAATAGTGGAACCGTGGGTTCAAATCGAACCAATCTGATTATTATTGGGTTGGTTTGGTTTGGTTTGACTAAGTGATTGGTTTGGTTCTTAGTTGAAAAAGGCAGAATCGATTAATATTGGTTCGATTCCAAATTTAGCATGAAATCGAACCAAACCGACCCATATTCACCCCTAGCTGCAAGGTTTTCATAATTATAGATACCGCTGAAAAGTTTACTTAATTGCAAAAACTACTAGATACGTATTTGGGTTACACTAGAAATTTTCGTCATAATTACTCCACAAGTCTCTACTGTAGCCCTTATAAATATGTGGATAAACTGAACTAAATTTATAATTTGTCTTCAAGACTAAAGATGACCAGGTTCTGCCAGTACGAGTTCTCGAAAGATTGTAATCCACACTACGTTCAGGAGTCGCATAAAGTAATACAGTAGAAGCTCTAACGAGAGTTTTAACTCGGAATCAAAAATCGTAGTAGGAGAATTGACCAAAAATGTTTTCTTCTAAATTAACTGTGGTGGCACAGATTTTTATTTTGATCGTTCGACATCAAAAGTTTTATCTGAAGCCCATTTCGGCGATTGTCCGTCTAATTTTTTATCGAAAATCGTTTACAAAAATAATAATCTTAGCAGTTTTGCCTCTAACAGACATAACACACATTTTTCTCTAGTTCATGCTTAGAATACCTCATGGCAACAAGAACGTGGCCCTATCTTATGGATTGTTCTTATCCAGTTATCTTCATTCTTTGCTAAATTTTCGTCAACCTCCTAATATCATAGTTGAAAGGGTCACCAAGTCCATTAGTAAATGTACTTTTTCACAAAGTGACGCACATCTTTCTTCATGTGTGGCAGATGACCCAATTGATCTTGAAGATGACGATGATTCCGATGGCATCCCTAGTGCCTCCACTTCGCCTACATCTGAGTGGGAATCCTCTTTATCTATCCGGTTGTCCTCACTTGAAACCAAAGTGGATGGGCTTATTGCGACACACCATGAGGATATGCGTTAGGGCTGTTCAAAAATTCACTCAACTCGCCTAATCGCCCCGCATCCGCCCACACCACACCGACCTAAGCAAATTAAAAGTAAAGGACAATGCAAATTGGACGGTTAAGAAAGAGATTACACGGATCAGTTGATGGTAACGATTTCAATCATTTCAATCAGCTATTCAACTGATCCGCCCTCATATAATACTTATTACTTAATTATTTTTTATTTTATTATTAATTTATAACTCATAACTTCTAACCTAATCATTAATCCTAAGGTATAAATTAAAAAGTAAAAATTAAAAATTCTAGATCTCAATATCTCATACCAAAATATCTTTCTAATTTCTTTACCCAAAAATATTTTTGATTTCTAATTTTCTATAACAGTGAGTCAGTGGCTTCATGAGCCACTGACCTATGTTTATTTACTTATTTTTATCGTTTACTTGGTGTTTATTAACCTATATCATGAATGTAGGATGTTTATTTTTGTTAGTACTCAAATGTATTGTTGGATTATTTTTTTGAATTTTTACATGAATATTTTGTTTAAGCTGATATAATCTCTATTTTGATCTTGGATTAGTTGGCATTTTAATAAAATATTTATTTAATTTTTAAACCGTCAATCCGTCCAATCCGTCATTGGAAAACCGCCTGAAAGAATAACTAATTTGTAGGTTTTACAAAGTGGGTGGTTCGGCGGTGGATTAGCATTTTTTATACCGCCATAAATAGCTTGGTTAATGAATTTTTACTCAATTCGCACTACGCCAACTCGCGCACACCCTTAACATGCGTTAACATCTTTAGCATGTGTGATCAATTGGACTCTCGCTTTGGTTTGATTGAAGATTTTCTCCAAGGACGATCTACAGGTGGTGGCAGCACTCCATACATTACATTTTGATTCAATTGATTCAATTTTTGTGATGATATTGGTAACAGTGTGGTTCGTTCCAATTGGTAACTTTCTGGTTCATTTAGGCTGGTAACATTTTGATACATTTTGGTACATTGGTACTGTGGTTTGGTTTACCAACTACATGTGGTACTTTTATGTTTAGTCCTTGTATGCAATTGGTTTTAGTATTGGACATGTGGCTTAGTATTTTCTTATTCATTACTTAATCTTTCATTTCTGGTTTGCTTGTTTTTGTTTTTTTCTTTGAAGGATTTGAAGTTCTTTTGTTGAAGAATTCATATTGAAGCTTGTGACTTGAGTTGAATCACTTTGGAGATAGTTGTGTGTTAGCCCAAGAGCCTTTTATTTTGATTTTGATGATTTTTATAATTTATTTTTTAATAATAAATGGATTTAAAATGATAATATTTTATATTTCTAAAATAAAAGTGTTAACACATTTTGAATAATTAAGTTGACACCTTTAGCCAAAAAAAAATGACTTAACTCTCAAAATGATTAAAACACTCATATATTCTTAAATAAGAATATTTTGTGTTAAATCCAATTGCAAAATAAGCCAAACACTTTTAAGGCAAAGTATACTTGAATCTCATCAAGTGTGTCAACACCCATTGATCAAATGGTTTGACACTCTAACATTTTTATGAAGTTGATCTTCATGCATCAAAATATTAGTGCGACACAAATAAGTTTTGTGTCAACACAAAAGAGCTGTTGTTCTCATGACTCAAAAAAAGTCGACACAAATTACATTTGTGTCGACACAAAAGTGATCCTCATTTTTGGTATCCAAAAATTTGGGTCAACACAAATGAAAATTGTGTCAACACAATAGAACCGAGGTCACCTGCATATTTTGAGATGTCAACACCAATTGAAGATGAGTCGACACAAAAGTCCCGAGGCTGCTTGAAGAATTTGTGGTGTCGACACCAAATACCTCAAGTGTCGACACATATATACCGAGGCTTTCTGCAAAATTTAGTGTCGACACCAAAGAAGGCATGAGTCGACACAAAGTGCCTCCTCTCGAATTCTGAAGTACTTTTGAGTCGACACCAACTGAAGATGAGTCAACACAAAAGAACCGAGACTTTCTGCAGAAATTAGTGTCGACACCAAAGACAAGTTGAGTCAACAGTAAGTGCCTCATTTGGATACTGAAGTTTCAAACGAGTTGATACCATATCCAAATGTGTCGACACCATGATGTTGGTTAGGTAGAGTGTAAAATTGTGTCGAGCCCTCAGAATATTTGTGTCGGCCTAACCACTTAAGGGATCCTGCCCTAGACATTTTGTATCGACACCAAAGGCATTTGTGTCGACACCTGCGATAGAAATTTAAACTTGCGACAAATCTCCACGACTGGATTTTTGGCCTTTATTGCTCCCACCTACCTCCAACGGTCATGAATACACAATAGCTTATATAAGGAGTAACTTCTCATCATTTAATACAATAGGAGACCTACATTTTACTGTTCCATTGCTTGAATGAATCTCAAAAATCTCAAGCTCTCATTTATTGTTGTATCTCCTGCTCTTGTTTCTCATCTCTCTTTACTTTCTCATTTATTGTAAATTTTTTCTGTAAAGAGAGTGAGTGTTTCTTCGTTAATACTCTTCATTTATTATATTCAAGAGTGAGTCACCATTTATCTTTTGAGTGAGTAAGTAAATCTCATTAAAGAAGAGTTCAAGAGAGATTAGAAGAAAACATAGGCATATTTTCATAGGATCTTCTTGAAGCTGTTTTAGGCTTGTGACTGTAAACATTCAGCTTATTCAAGCGAAGTCTTGAAGGTTGTAAAGACTTATGAATGTGCCCGTAACATTCATCTTATTCAAGCAAAATTTTGAAGGTTGTAAAGGCTTGTGAATGTGCCCGTAAACATTCAACTTATTCAAGCGAAATCTTAAAGGTTATAAAGGTTTAGAATACGCCCGTGAAGTATTCTGTATAGTGAAAATACTCAAGGGAGAACTTGAGGAGTGGACGTAGGATTGGAAGAAATCAAACCACTATAAATCCTTGGTGTCCGATTTAATCTCTTTATCCCTAACATCTTTAATACTTGCATTGCTCTTATCTTTGATTAAATTGCTATAATTGGTTGCAATATTAAAAAGTTTTCAAAAAGGTTCTAAAATTATTATTTATTTTTTAAGACCCAATTCACCCCCTCTTAAGTTTTCTTGAACTAACAATTGGTATCAGAACTTAGGCTCTTATTTTTTACTTAGCAGTCTAAGAGTTTATATGGCAACCACTAGTATCGGATCTATTCCATCCGAAGGTCAGTCGACCAATAGACCTCTCTTGTTCAATAAAACAAATTTCAATTATTGAAAGGTTAGAATGAGAATCTACATTCAAGTCATAGACTACTACCTTTGGCAAATTATCATAAATAGACCCAAAAGACCCACCAAAACTGTTTAAGGGGCTGCTGTCCCTAAACCTGAGGATGAATGGACTGAAACTGATATTATGAAGATACAAAAAAATGTTAAAACTATGAATCTCTTATATTGCTCACTTGACCCAAACGAGTTCAATAAGATCTCTGCATGTGACACTGCAAAAATATTTTGGGATAGACTCGAAGTTACCCATGAGGGTACCAATCAAGTGAAAGATTCAAAAATCAGTCTGCTTGTGCATAACTATGAACTATTTAAAATAAAGCATAATGAAACAATTTCTGATATGTTTACTCGCTTCACTAATATTATTAACGGACTGAAATCTCTTAGCAAGATTTACACTAATGCAGAAATAATAAGAAAAATTCTGAGGCGTAAGCCAAAGAGTTGGGAAGCAAAGGTCACAGTTATTCAAGAAACTAAAGACCTCAACACTCTCAGTTTAGAAGAGCTCCTTGGTTCTCTCATGACCCATGAGATAAACATTAAGATGGACAAAAAGGAAGACAACAAAAAGAAGAAAGGGATCGCCTTCAAGTCCTTAATTCATGAAGAAGAATTTGAGAAAGACTCCTCATATGATGAAAATAAAGACATGGCACTCATCACAAGAAAATTCAAAAAATTTCTTAGAAATAAGAAACAAGGAGGAAGAAAGTCCTTTAAGAAGAAAGGACACCAAGGCAAGCCTACCAAATTCAAAGGCGCCTCAAGCAAATTCAAAAGTGATTCCAAGAAAGAAGAAATCATTTACTATGAGTGCAAAATGCCTGGACACATCAAAGCTGAATGCCCTCAGCTCAAAAATTAATTCAAGAAGGGGTTAAAAAAGGCCATGATAGCTGCTTAGGATAAAAGTGACGACAGCAGCTCTGAGAATGAAAATGAGAGAAAAATGAAGTAGCAAATTTATGCATGTTGGCTAGAGAAGATGACGAGGTAACTCCTGCCCATTTTTCTTTAGATGAATTGCAAAGTACTTTTGAAGATTTACATGATGAATTAAGAAAAATGGGTGCAAAGAACTCTATTTTGAAAAAGTTAGTTCTTTACTCCTCAATTGAAATTGAGACTTTAAAAAGTAAAAAATCTGTTTTGACAAAACAAGTATCTGTTCTGAAAGAAAAAAATAAAGCCTTCAGTGAAAAAGTTGAGGATCTTACAAAAACTATTTACAAGTTCACTCAAGGAAAGAACAACTTGGATAAACTTCTTGGTATGCAAAAATGTATTTTTTTCAAAGCTGGAATTGGTTATAAGCCCAAGAAAAAATAAAAATTCTTAAGCAATATTTTTGTCAAAGTATCATCAAATCATACAAATACCACGTGTTTTCACTGTTATGAGCATGGACACACTATCACACACTGTCCACATATAAAATTCTCTAACAATTATGTCAAGAAGGCTTTGGTTCCTAAAGGAACACATCCTTAAGGAACTAACACCAAAGGACCCAAGAAAATTTGGGTACCAAAGATCAAAACTTAATTATCGTTGCAGGTATGTCTCAAATCCTCATTCAAAGAGGGGATGTGGTATCTCGATAGCGCTTGCTCAAGGCACATGACAAGCGACAAATCGATGTTTGCTTCTTTCAAACCAAAAGATGACGGATTTATGACTTTTTGAAACAATAGCAAAAGGAAACTCATAGGAATTGGCTGTATTGGTAAAATTTATTTCTCTTCTATTGAAAATATTTTACTTGTTGATGGTTTGAAACATAACCTTCTTAGCATAAGCCAACTTGATGACAAAGGCTACAAAGTTGTGTTTGATCATGCTAAATGTGTTATTGAATATTCAACCAATAACAAAGTTACTCTTGAAGGTCATAGGCATGAAAATATTTACACATTTACTCTCAATGATCTTTCTAAAAATGACACCAAGTGCTTAGCCACCTTAAGTGATAATAGTTGGTTATTGCATAGAAGGCTTGGACATACACACATGAACTTGATTTCTAAACTTTTGAAAAAAGAATTGGTGATTGAGTTATACCAAATCAAATTTGAAAAAGACAAAGTGTGTGATGCATGTGAATAAGGCAAACAAATTAGAAGTTTTTTTATTCTAAAAATGATATTTCAACTTCTAGACTATTACAACTATTGCATTTGGATTTGTTTGGTCCAACAAGGACTTTAAGCTTTGGAGGCAAGAGATATGCCTTTGTTATTGTTGATGACTTTACTAGATACATTTGGGTGCTTTTCTTACCTCATAAAGATGAAACCTTTGCCACTTTTACAAAACTGTCTCGGAGAGTTCAAAATAAAAAAAAGTTTTCAAATCAAAATTATCCGAAGTGATCGTGATAGAGAATTTGAAAACAAAATTTTTTTAAAATTTTTTGATGAAAATGGTATCAACCATAACTTCTCTACTCCTAGAACTCCTCAACAAAATAGAGTTGTTGAGAGAAAGAATAGGACATTGGAAGAAATGGCTAGAACTATGCTCTGTGAAAATAATCTACCAAGATACTTTCAGGTCGAGACTGTCAACACCGCTTACTTTATCACAAACAGAGTTATGATACGAGCTTCTCTCAAGAAAATTCCATATGAGCTATGGAATGAAAGAAAATATAACATCAGTTATTTTCGCGCCTTTGGGAGCAAATATTTTGTTTTAAACAACAACAAAGAACTTTTGGGCCAATTCGACGCAAAATCTGATGAATGTATTTTTCTAGTATATTCTATATCTAGTAAAGCGTATAGAGTATTCAACAAAAGGACCCTAGTTGTTGAAGAATCTATACATGTTATTTTTTATGAAACTAACCTTGGTTCTTCAAATCATTTTTATGAAGATAACCTGTTAGATATAGAAAAAGTCATTGAAGATATTTTCATTAAAGAAAAAGAAAAGCTAAATTAAGAGAAAGTTTCAAATTTCCAACAAATTGCAGTCCAACAGAATACTGAAACTACACATCTAGAAAACTTTGATTTACCAAAAGAGTAGAGGTATGCCCATGGTCACCCAAAAGATCTTATTATTGGTGATCCATCGCAAGGTATCAAAATTCGTTTCTCTCTACAAAATATTTGTGATAATTTAGCATTTCTTTTCCAGACTGAACTAAAATATTTTGAGAAAGCTGAAAATGATGAGTTTTGGATCTTGGCTATGCAAGAAGAGTTAAATCAATTTGAAAGAAACAAAATTTGGACTTTAGTCCTTAGACCTAAGGAACATTCCATTATCGGTACAAAATAGATTTTTAGAAATAAAATGGATGAGAATAGAGTAGTTTTTAGGAATAAAATTCGATTGGTAGCCCAATGTTACAATCAAGAAGAAGGCATCAATTTTGATGAGACTTTTGCACATGTGGCTAGGCTTGAAGCCATTACGATATTGCTTGCTTTAGACCTCCCCCGGGAGAAATTTGTGTTTACCATAGCCAGAAACCTATTGAGGTTGAAGACTTCTCCTTTTCTAAATCTGTCAAAAATATTTTTTAAAATGACAACATCGACCCTACCAAGTCCTTATAGGCTAACATTCTCAAGCCTGAGATACGTCTTTTGCATCATATGGTCAACCACATTTTTCTACCCCAAATGAGAATTTGGTAATGTTACGTATATGCACATTTTCATAATGTGATGCATTCTCGAACAACAAAACCTAGATTTAGGATTTTGTTCATTTTTCATATGCTCCATTCACACAATAAATCCAATTCCTCCCTACCACATGCCATATACCTGATCAAAGTTTTTCACCATTTTGGTGTGAACCTATCTGAAGAAAATGTGGTACCCTTTTTGTCAAACACGACCTATATGGCAGTTCCACTCTAAAACATATGCAAATTGCACATGTTGAAGGTGCATGGATCACATCTCATCGTGGTATCCCTTCCTCTGCAAAAACTCCCCTTATGCTCCTCGAGACATATCATCCATTCCTATTGACCTTGATTCTTCCCTTGTTCCACCTGTTGACACTCCTAGTTCATCCTTTGTTCCTCCTCTTCCTCCCACTTCTGCTCCATCTGCTCCACTAGCATCATCTTCTGTTCCAATCCATGTTGACCTCTCTGAAGTTGTTTCTTTAATCAATTCCTTGTCCTCCAAAGTGACCCTCTTTCAAGCAAAAGTCGACCAAGACTTCTTTGATTTGAATCACACTGTCTCCATCCTTTCTGAAAAGTAAAATCTGTTGAAAAATCAAACCGTTCTTTGAGAAAATAAGTAGAATGAGCCACGGATGCCGGATGGTCTTTATGTCGTGCAATGGACGATAGCATCATCTCCATTGTTAACGCAAACATGGCTATTCTACGACAAGTTCGAAAGGAATATGATGAAGGTGTCGTCACTGTCGTTCATGCCAACTCTCAAAAAGTGGAAGAGCATCTTCGGTGGATCATAGAAGCCTAGGCCAAACAATTTAAGCCCAAGAAATCAAAAGAAGAGAATGATGTGAGACTCAAGCAAGAAGCAGATCTGGCACTAGTAGCTCGCTATGAAGGAATGGCAGCGGCTGAAACTAAAGATGAACGAACACGCGCAGTAAAAGAACGAGCCTCTGCTAGCAAGGAAAAGGCTAAAGCAAAGAAGGAATTTAAGCGATTCATGGACGATCAATAGTCCCAATTTTTTTAAGATTACAAAAGGAGAAAAAGAAAGAGGAGAGAGAAAAGTTAAGTAAGTGAAGGGGAGAGTCTCAAAGAAGAAGAAGTTCAAAACATAATTTTTTTAAGTTTTTGAAGGTGAAGATGTAATAGTTTTAATACATACATTTTTTTTTGTTAATTGTTTGAATGGGTTGAATGGTTTAACTGTTTTAAATATTTGAACAATTTTTCTATGAATGAATTATCTATGTTGATATATCTGCCTATGTATATTTTGTTTGATGGCTTGGTTATGAATTTTTTGATATGTGATCGGATAAAATAAATCACTTTATACATATTCACTGTTTTGTATAAGTTTTTAATAAATTCAAAATGCTTTTTGATCATGTATTTCAAATCATATCAAATTTGTATGCTGTCTGAATCTTGAATGCCTAGTCATTATAATTGCATGTGTTCTTTAAGACATATCGATAAGAGAAGAACCCTTATTGAAAATTATTTTTAAATATTTTTAAAAAAATGTAAATATGGTTATAATCATCAAAAAATGGGAGATTGTTAGCCTAAAGGCCTTTTATTTTAATTTTGATGATTTTCATAATTCATTTTCTAAGAATAAACGAATTTAAAATGATAATATTTTATATTTTCAAAATGAAAGTGTTAACACATTTTGAATAATTAAGTTGACACATTTAGCCAAAAAAAAATAATTTAACTCTTAAAATGATTAAAACACTCACATATTCTTAAATGAGAATATTTTGTGTTAAATCCAATTGAAAAATAAGTCAAATACTTTTAAGAAAAAGTATACTTGAATATCATCAAGTGTGTCAACACCCATTGATCAAATGGTTTGACACCCTAACATTTTTATAAAGTTGATCTTCAAGTATCAAAATGTTAGTGTCGAAACAAATAAGTTTTGTGTCAATACAAAAGAGCTGTTGTTCTCAGGACTCGAAAAGAGTCGACACAAATTATACTTGTATCGACACAAAAGTGATCCTCATTTTTGTATCCAAAAGTTTGGGTCGACACAAATAAAAACTGTGTCGACACAAAAGAACCAAGGTCACCTGCAGATTTTGAGATGTCAACACCAATTGAAGACGAGTCGACACAAAAGTCCCGAGGCTGCTTGAAGAATTTATGGTGTCGACGCCAAATACCTCAAGTGTCGACACATATATACCGAGGCTTTTTGTAAAATTTAGTGTCGACACCAAAGAAGACATGAGTCGATACAAAGTGCCTCATCTCGAATTCTGAAGTACTTTTGTGTCGACACCAACTGAAGATGAGTCAACACAAAAGAACCGAGGCCTCCTGCAAAAATTAGTGTCGACACCAAAGACAAGTTGAGTCGACAATAAGTGCTTCCTCTGGATACTGAAGTTTTAAACGAGTTGACACCATATCCAAATGTGTCGACACCATGATGTTGGTAAGGTAGAGTGTAAAATTATGTCGACCCCTCAAAATATTTGTGTCGGCCCAACCACTTAAGGGATCCTACCCTAGACATTTTGTGTCGACACCAAAGGCATTTGTGTCGACACCTACGACGGAAATTCAAACTCGCGACAGATTTCCACAGCTGAATTTTTGACATTTATTGCTTCCACTTACCTCCAACGGTCATGAATACACAATAGCTTATATAAGAAGTAACTTCTTAGCATTTAACACAATATGATACCTATATTTTACTGTTCCATTGCTTGAATCAATCTCAAAAACCTCAAGCTCTCATTTATTATTGTAACTCATGCTCTTATTTTTCATCTCTCTTTACTTTCTCATTTATTGTAAATTATTTCTGTAAAGAGAGTGAGTATTTTTTCATTAATACTCTTCATTTATTGTATTCAATGGTGAGTCACCATTTATCCTTTGAGTAAGTGAGTAAATCTCATCAAAGAAGAGTTCAAGAGATATTAGAAGAAAACAGATACTTATTTTCATAGGATTTTCTTGAAGCTGTTTTAAGCTTGTGAATGTGCCTGTAAACATTCAGTTTATTCAAGCGAAGTCTTGAAGGTTGTAAAGAATTGTGAATGTGCTCGTAAACATTCAGCTTATTCAAACGAAGTCTTGAAGGTTGTAAAGGTTTGAAATACGCCCATGAAGTATTATGTATACTGAAAATACTCAAGGGAGAATTTGAGCAGTAGACGTAGGTTTGGAAGAAACTGAACCACTATAAATTCTTGGTGTCCAGTTTAATTTCTCTATCCCTAACATCTTTAATACTTGTATTACTCTTATCTTTGATTAAATTGCTATAATTGATTGCTATATTAAAAGATTTTTAAAAAAAATTTAAAATTGTTATTTATTTTTTAAGACCCAATTTATTCCCTATCTTGGGTTGCCTAGAACTAACATTGTGTTTACTTAGAACTGCCAAGGAAGAAATTATAAAGAATTTAATTTTATATTAAATTCATTTATTTTATTTAGTGGCAATTCAAGGTGTTTTTATACATTTATAACTCCTAAGTGGTTTGGATTTGTTTAAAAGAGTTTTAGATGAGTTGAAACTCCTTTTAGGATAGGATTAATGTCAGATAGAGTTTTGATTATGTAATGGTTCAAGTCTCTCTATGACTATTCCACAAGCAATCCTAAATGACTTAAGAGACCAAGGTACAACCGCATAAGCTGAATGTACAAGCAAACAATGCAAGATTCAACAGAAAATATTTTACCATGTGACCACTCGAGTGGACCTCAAGCAGTTTCAGTAGGTTTGAAACTCTTCCAACCTGGTTTTTGGTTGCCTATAAAAAGGTCATTAGGCAGCCACGAAAGAGACTTTGACACTTGATTATTCAGAGTTCCTAAAGCAGATCAGAAGTGTTTTTCATGCTCCAACATTCAAAAATTGTTCGTGTTAAATCTTAGACGACGTCCTAAGTTCCAACGGAGGATTCTGCTGGAGTGACTGTTTCGAGGATTCATTGCAATTGGAATTAAGTAGAGAACGATGCACGTGGATTCGGCATATAAACTCAGGACTACTAAGTTGAGGATTCGATAGGTGTCTGTAAGTTATATTATAACTGTTCAAAGTTATAATGCTTGATTCTTGAACTTGGTAAGTCCCGTGATATTTTTACCTATCTTGAGTTTTTTTACGTAAAAAATTTGCTTGTTAAATTTACTTCTTATTACTTATACTTTTTTTGGATGTGATCGATTGAATCTGAAAAATATTATTTTTCTATCAATGAAAACAGAAAATATATTTTTTAATGTCAAAAATTTAACCATTAAAATAAAACAATCTTGCCCTTCGATTTTGTTCTCTTTACTCTCTCATATATTTCTTTGCAAAAAAAAAAGTAAAAAAAACTAAAACTTCTATTTTTATTACTTTTTATTTTACTAATATCATAAAAAATAATATAACTTTTAGTTTTGTTATTTTTTAAAATTTATTTACATTTATAAATTTAAAAACTAATAAATTTATATTTTTAATCAAGTACTTTAAAATTGGATAATTAATTAATTATTAAATTGTTGATATTATTTTTTATTTTACTCTAAAATTTTTAAAATTAGATATCTATATAACAAGATAAAACAACTTGATGTGATATTTATATAGGTGTCAAAAATTTAACTTTTAAAATGAGACAATCTTGATCTTTTATTTTATTCTCTCTCATCTCTCATGTTCTTTTTGTAAAAAAATTAAAAAATATTTATTTATTTTTATTACTTTCCCTTTATTAATTTAATAAAATAATAATATAATTTTTACTTTTGTTAATTATTTTTACCTTTTTACATCTATAAATAAAAAACTAATAAGATTATATTTTTAATTGAGTACTTTAAAATTGACTAATTAATCAATTATTACATTATTGATATTATTTTTTATTCCACTCTTAAAATCTTAAAATTGAATATCTTTATAATAATACAAAAATTTTGTTGTGACATTAATGTAAGTTTCAAAATTTTAACTATTAAAATAAAATAAATAATTTTACTTTTACTTTTACTTTTACTATATATTTTTTTATTTTTTTATCTTTATAAATTAACAAACTAATAAATTTGTATTTTTAATTAAGTGTCTTAAAATTGACTAATTAATTAATTATTAAATTATTAATATTATTTTTTTTACTCTTAAATTACTTATAACATTAATGTAAGTTTCAAAAATATAACTATTAAATTGAAACAAATAATTTTTTTTTTACTTTTATTATTTTTTTTATTTTTTTACCTTTACAAATTAATAAACTGATAAAATTATATTTTTAATTGTGTGTCTTAAAATTGGCTAATTAATTAATTATTAATATTATTAATATTATTTTTTTATTTTACTCTTAAATTATTAAAATTAGATATCTATGTAACAAATTAGCAAATTTGATGTGACTTTTATATGATAATTTAATGGTAAACATAGTCAGAAGCAATAAATGGCTTTGATTGTATTTATATTAGAAAAATAGATAATGCATTTTGGGTCGAAAAAAAAAGGTGATTTGATTAGTTGTGTAATCACAATAAATCATGAACTTATTTTCTGATAATAGTGTTTGAATTTTTTTCGATACTCTTGGTATTTTAGTTTGTTAATTTTCTTAATAGTTTTTCTCTTTTTTATTAATATCGAAGTTGATTGAAATTGAGATTCTTTCTATTGTTTTATTGATATGAATTATTCTTTAAAAAACAAAATTTAAAATTAAATATTAAAATGTATAAGCAATTTTAAAAAATAATAATAAGTGTACCTTTAGGACCTTTAGGTTTATCTCTAATTCTCTTATAAAGAAAGTCAACTTTTAAGATTGGACAAACACGTCCTGAGAATCCCTTGTCATGGTTGGGCAGGCCTGGTGAAAGTCCTATTTATTTTTGGTCCACAAAAGAAAATTGATCGAGCTCTAATGGCATAACCGAAATATACAGAGAAAGTGATGGCAAATGTTGTAGAAATGTCTTCACATTATAAGATGATTAAGTCTATGTTTTACCTAGCTTTTTATTAAAAAAAACATTGCTTAAAAATTTCTTTAAAAACCTATTTATTTGGCCACATTCTACAATTAATTAATTTTTTCACATCTTTTTATATCTAACCTTTTATAAAAAAAATTTCAAAAAATTAAAAAATTTATAAAAAAATTTGACCAAACACAAGTTAAAAGTGATTCTAAAATTGGCAGGTATAAATTTTAATGCGGTGCATACAAATATTTCAATAGGGGTGTCCAAAAAAAAGAAGAGTACATTTAGTATTTACAAATAAATGTATGCTCTTTTGTTATTATTATTTGGTACTCATATCATACACATTAAACATTCATAACAAGATACAATGACTTAACTCAATAACTTTGTATGTAGATTTAAAATTTTTAATCTTTAAAATAAAATAATCGTGGCATTTTCTTTTATTCTTTCTCATTTTTTGTGTTTTTCTATGTAAAAGATAAAAATAAAAAAATCATTAATATGACTTTTTCTTTTACCAATGCAACAATTTTTGTTTATTTTTTTATCTCTATAAATTAGAAAACAAATAAAATTATATTTTTTTATTAAGTGCCATAAAATTATTCAATTAACTAATTAGTAAATTATTGATAATACCCTATATTTTATTATTAAATTATAAAAATAAATTTAAGTATTTTTAGACACAAGTCAGAACTAGTCTATAATACAAAACACAACTGTTTTATGAGACATTTATAATGGTAAGGATTTTCATTTCAGAGGCTGTGATGTTTATAGTTTAAGTATTTTTATTTCAAAAGCTGTGATTTTTTTTTTAATTCAACTAGCTTATAGTACAAAACTGTTTGTCATAGTAAGTATTTTTGTTTGAAGGTAATAAGTAGTGGAAGAATAATCTATTTATTAGATAATTAATATTTTAAAATATGAGATATATAATATTTAAGAGAACATAATATTAATAATTTATTACTACTAATGTCATGAGATTACTTTATCATGTAAAATTATGTATTTTTTTATTATTAATTTATTTTATCAAACATGGCCTAATAGTTAAATAATGTCAATTTGTATTATTTGGGTTCCCCAACTAATGACAAAAATAAAAAGATATTGTGTTGGTGTCTAATGGGATACATACATTTAAGCAAAAAATCACATACCAACTATAAATATATGTATTTGTGTGTGTGATTTCTTATATGTTCACGAGTTTCTCAATTGAATTCTGTACGGGATGCCTCGTAAATTATATTTATTTTAGTAAGTTAAACGAAAAAATTCAACAAAGAAGATGCTTACGCGTCCTTGGGTGCCTTCTTTACCATATTCATACAAAACAGATCTCCAGACAGTAGTTGGAGTGAGGGCCTTCAATGTCCAAATCAGCTCCTATGTTGGAAGATAAAACTTTCTGCGTTAGAAATGCAGACTCTCTTAGCTTAGCTAAAAGAGGGATATATATATATATAAAGTATGCACACACATGCAGAGAGACTTGTCAGGTCATGTGTTGTTCCATTCTTATTAAGATGGGACAGTGGAGTGATGACTTAATGAGATCCTGTTAAGGGAGGATTTTTTCCTTCCCATAAATTCAATTCCTTAAATCGAATTGTTAAACTTATATTTAAATTATCAAAATATTGAGACATTGAAATCGTAGTTGTCAATATCGTATTGTGTTGGTCGCTGCCGATTTAAAGTAATATTGATATTCTAAATACTTAGTTTCATACTAGTTAAAATACCGATCTGTACCGAATAATACCGATTTGTACCGATAAATACCAAACACGTACCAATTCATAATAACTTTTTAAAAAAAAATATTATTTATTTATTTTTTTGTTTATACTTTTTTAAAACTCTAATTCAAGCTTAAAATAATAGCATAAATAAAGAGTTCTAAAGTTAATTAATATTAAATCATTATTAATAATATGAAATGCTAAATTAATATTTTTTTAAGTTAACTATATCTTATTATCAATAATGCGATTAAAAATTAATTTAGACTAACTGATCGAAATATTATGTTAGATAAATATTCATATTATACTAAATTATT